>PVJL010005470.1:0-31634 GCA_004026885.1 Lyroderma lyra
GGTATCTAGGGGACCTGTTTTCTTCTTGAACTTGGGGTTCCAGATCTTTCCATAGGTTTGGAAAGTTCTCATCTACTATTTGTTTGAGTATGCTCTCTGTAGAATGCTCTACCCCTTCTTCTATTCCTATTATCCTGATGTTGTTTTGTCTCATGGAGTCAGATAGTTCTTGTAGAGTTCTTTCAATCCTTTTGGTTCTGTATTCCCTCTTTTCCTCTGTCTTAGCTGTTTCCGTGTTCTGATCTTCGATATCATAATTCTTTCCTCCATCTGGTTGGCCCTGTTTCCTATGGCAGCTATTTCATTTCTCACTTCTTTTATTGTATTATTTATCTCTCCATTTCCATCTCAATCTTCCTTATGTTTTGAATTTCTTTGTTAAATTGTTCCTTTTGTTCATGGAGTTCCTTTTTTATGTCATTCATGTCCTTTTTTATGTTGTTTATGTCAGCCATGGCTCTGCCAGTATGTTTTCATTTCTCTCACTGTCTTTAGAATGGCTACTTTAAACTCTCTGTCCCTTAATTTGGAAACTTCTAGGTCTAAGAAGCTGTCTTGATAAATTTCCTGTTCTTTCTGAGGAGTTTTAGTTTTTAAGGAATTCATCCTGTCTGCTGGGTTCCTCCTCTTTGACATGAGGGTGTTATGTTCAGTAGTGCCCAGGAGCCCAGATTGGTACTTTTGTGGTATCTTGCTGTAGGGCAGACATGAGGTGGTACTGGAGGGGCAAGTTTTGGGAGAGAGAGGGGTTGTTTATTTCTTATTTCTGTTCTCCTGTTACATTTGGAGGCGGTGCGCATCTATCATGGTCCCTCCGCTTCCTGTAGTTTGTTAGTTGGTTGGGAAGGTTGTAGGAAAGGGGAGAGGCCAACAAAGTCACACCGGGGCAGCTCCTCCTTCTGCCCTATGCTGGGGAAGCTGGGTGATGCCGGCCAAGGCTGCTCCTGCTGGCTGGGGCAAATGCTATCAAATCCGCCTTTATTCCCGGGCCTGCTTCCGTGGCCAAATGTTGGGGCAGAGTCTGCGGGCTCGCACTACTTTTAGGACCCAGGGGCGCGCGAGCAGGCATGCACACAAGTCCGAAGCTGTGGGTCTGACCCCGGGGTAGGAAGGCAGTCGGCCCGCCTCCACCACGGCAAGGGAATGGGAGCCGCAGCCCTGCACAGGAGCCACGCACGCTACGCCAGCCACCAGCCCGCCTCCGCAGCAGGGCCGGAATGGGAGGCGCAGCCCCGTCTATGTAGGGACTGTGCGCTGCTGTGCGGCAGCGGTTCGCCCCCGCAGTGGGCTGGGAGCAGGAACCGCAGCCCTGTGCCGGAGCTGTGCGCGCCTGCGCTGTGGGTCCCAAGGGAGCCTAGAGCCAAGATGTCGTCTCTGCAGTTCAGAGTGCTCGCTCAGCCCTGCTACCACTCAAGAGTTCCAGAGGCCGGCTCCCAAGGTCTGTCCCCAACTCGCCGCTCCAAATTCCAGCTCCCCAGCCCAGGTCCCCAACAGACTCCCACTGTTCTGCCGCTTTGCTAGGGCTTTTCCTCTTGTAGCCTCTTGGCTTCCCCCCTCCCATGCACTGCAGTCAGCCGCGATCGGGTCCTGTTGTGATCCGTCTCTGCTCCCTCCCTTCTCTCCCACTCGCCCCTTTCTCTCCAAAACTTAGGTGTTTACTTGCAATGCGTGGATGTCTCAGCTGCCATGTTTTTGTCACCTAGGGTCCTCTTTCTTGATTCCTGGGTGACCGTTTAATTGTGTTTTCTGGGAGAAGCTTTAGGGACCTCCTCTCCAGTCGCCATTTTGTCCTCCTCTCCATTATAAAAATTTAGAGGGTTTACCTCATTGTAATTACAGAAAACTGAGAAGATATATACATATTCTTGAATCTTAATCTTGTAGAAATTCTTCCCTTAATTATATCACCTCAATAAATTAATAATGTTTAAATTTGAAAGTTAGGCTTCAAATATAAACATTATTAATTTACCGAGGTGATATCAAATCAACAATCCAAAATATTTATCTGGTCAAGACAGAAAGAGTTAATTAAACAAAGGAAAAATTAGCTATGAGAATAGAGATGTTCACAAAGGTATAGCAATAAGTTTAACTATTAATATTTTCTCAATGTTCACTATGGATTTTAATTTTTAACTTTCAACTCTTTTATAATAACACATTACACAAAAGTATTTTCTTTCTCCATATCTTTATTCCATAAACTATTTTCTATTAATTATTTTTAACTTCTCAAACTTTTTTGTTAAAAACTAAAACACAAATGCATTTAGTCTAGACCTACACAGGGTCCAGCCCACCAGTATCCTCTTCTCCTACTCCGCATCTTCTCCCACTGTGAAGGTCATCAAGGAAATAACACGCAAGGAGCTGGTATCTCCTGCGATTACAATGCCTTCTTCTGCAGTACCTCCTGAAGGACCTGTCCAAGACTCTTCTTGAGACGTATCACTTTTCAGACATTTGCCTGTGGTGGTTTGCTTGGTTTGTTGTTGTTGTTGTTGTTGTTTTGTTTCTGTTTGGGGTTTTTTTTTTTAATCATAAATTTGCTCATAAACAGATAATGCACCATGAGCATTTCTATTAATGAAAACCTTTTGGTGTTCAGGTCCATGTTTTCAAACTTTTTAAGGAGTTTATTGAGGTCTGTAAAAGCTTCTGCTAAACCCTTCACTGTGCAATTTCTTGGGAATTCTTCTTTTTCTTCTCCTGCAGTTTCTTTTTCTCTTGTCTCTTCTTCAGCTATGTGCTTATGTTCCAGCTCTAACAACTCCTCATTAGTCAATTCTTCAGGAACCACCTCTAGGAGCTCCTCAAGGTCATCCTCATCCACACTCAGGTTAAAGTTGTTTGCCATCTCAGCCACAGCCTGGTTGATTTTAAGCCTCCTCATCATTGGTAAATCCTTAGAATTCATGGATGAACTTCTTGAGTAGCTTCCAGATGCCATTCAAACACTCTTGGATGAGAGCATCCCGAGCAAGGTTCTTGTTGCAGTCATAGATGTCGTATTCCTTCCAGAATTGTATCAGTGTCTTCTCAGTGTCTTTCTCAGTTGCAGCAATAGCCTGGGCAAAGGTCCTCCTCAGGTAGTAGGCACTAAAAGCTGCTGTAATGCCACCCATTAGTTGGATCCAAGAGGTGATGTTTGGAAGGAGAAACATCACTTTGATATTGGGATAAAGATTTCCAATAAAAGGAGGTGTTGGGAACATTATCAACAATAAGCAAAATCTTAAAAGGTATGTTATTCTCCATGTTGCTGGCATGGCAATTCAGAAGGGCATCTTGGAGGAGGAGCTGGGTCATCCATGACTTCTTGTTGCTCCTGCAGTGCACTGGAGTGTGCTTACTGAGATGCTTGAAAGTCCCAGGGTGCTAACTGTGCCAGGTCACAATGAGATTCAATTTGTAGCTACGTTGCCCCCAAGCAAGACTAGATATCCTGTGCTTAAAAGCCTTGAAATCTGGCATTGATTTGGCCTCCTTATGGATGACAGTCTTTTCAAGCATCCATTTCCAGAATAAGAAGGCCTTTATCATTATTGAATATTTGCTCAAGCAAGGAACTTTCCTACATAATCGGCTTGTCTAGAGTTTCCAAAAATTCTTCAGGTGCCTTCATATCTGTGTTCACAGACTCACCACTCACTTTCACATTATTAATAAGTAATTGTCATTGCCAAGGTTTCCAGGCAGGGCAGGTTTCAGTGGTGGTACACGTAGTTGACAAAACACACGTGGAGCTGACATAGGGAGACCGTAAACACGCCAACAAGCAAGCCAGCTTATCGCGCACCTGGGACTATATACACGTATCCAAACAGAAGTGGCATCGTGCCGCATCTGCCCAGTAGCGGTTTGGGTTTTCATGGTTACATAAGGCGGTACACATGCGCAGTAAATGCCAGCCCCAGGAATTCCTCAGCTCTGGACATGGACTGATTATGCCAAGGTCAAGCCTGGGCGGCGGGCCTGGCTTTAACCCCTTATAGTGGGCCTGGCTGTAATTCTTTGCAGCAGGCTTGGGTTTATCTCTTTGGATACTGACAGTAATGATTTTTGAATCATTTAAACTGCCCAGAGCTAGCAGTAAATACCTCCAGCACCCAAGCTTGGATTCAAGGTTACCTCTTCTTCATAGGTGTAAGGCCTACATCATGATTACAAGGGTCTCCCCACCTCCCCTGACTCTCTCCCATTTTTTTCCCCATGAGAATTTCCTCCCCCCCCCCAATAAATTACCTGCTCTAATCCTACCTTGATTTTTTCCTCTAAAACAATGTGAAATAAGGCAAATGGTATCAAGATTTGTTAAGTGCAATAGTGGAGAAGTGATAGGCACGATGAATAATCTACACTAGATAAAACAAGCAAGAAAACATGCTGAATTCTACAGTGGCAGTACTTTCTTTGAACTGGAAATTGGTTTTGTGTTTTTAGAGGACTATGAATGCATGACTGGGGGTAGGCTAGAAATAAGTCATATTGCAGGATATTGGGTGGGGACATGGCTTATCCTGGAACTATAAGTCTCTATCAAATACTTTGTGCCAGAAACCCCCTGTATTGTTTAAGTGTGACCACCATGCTACATCATAAAGTACACCAGGTGTCCAGGAGAGATTGCTACTATAGTGACTTTATGCTGTATCAAAAGCTAGCTTCAATTCCTCATTCCTAATACTATACTAGAAACTTCTAAGCTGTCTTGGATTTAAACATGTAAATTTGGATTATTCTGTGGCCCCATTAAGGCCTAGTTGCTTGACTGAACTATTTGGCTGTGTTAATACAGGCATATCTCGTTTTATTGCACTTCACACATGTTGTCTTTTTTACAGATTGAAGGCAAGACCCTCCCCCAGTAAAAAGATTACAATTCACTTTATTGTGATACTTTATTGCAGTGTTCTGGAACTGAACCTGCAATATTTCCAAAGTATGCTTATACAGCTGATAAAATTTCAGATTTTCCTTAAAGAGCATGTATATTATTTGGCAGAAGAAATAGACTCTAAGATGAAGTGTTGCGTGTAGAAAATTTTTTAGTGCCCTTGATATCAATATCTGGGTTGGAGTAAAAGAAGTAAATTTGGGTAAGGAGATTCAGTCTTAACCAAGGGCTCACCATGTCCATTAAGGGACTCTGGATCTGGGAAGGCCCATCACTGTCATCCAGCCTTGAGGCAGGTGGTAAGGCCTTAATATCTTTCTATTGACCAGTCATGAGATGTGGGTTGCTTCAGGGTAGAGTAAGGCAACTGTCTTTGACTGAAGGCAATGCATAGAGAAGGACACAGCTGAGAATCATCATCTACTGACAGTTCTGAAATGGGGTCTCTGGGTTGTACACAACTTCCACTGCCTTCCATCCCTTGTGCATTTTAATCCACTTCCTCCCTGCAATAAATCTTGAATGTCTTTTATATGATTCTTGTTGGACTTTTAGTTAAGAGAAACTTTGAAAAGAAGGGGTAACAGGATGAATTATCTCCTCTGCAAAATGGAAGCTGTACCACACAGAGGATTTCCTGTCATCATTACCTTTCAGGGCTACTCCTGAGACAGACCGGAGTTCAGCAGCAGATAAAGCTCAACCTCTCTGCCAGCTAGACAAAACATACCCCTATATGGTCCTAAATGTGAGCAGAGGCAAACGTGCTGGTACAAGAGTTGTGGGTGTGATGAGGCTTTAGGCCACTTGTTCCTGTAGCTTATGTTTTCCATCTGGCCCTGCACATTCCTGACCTTATATACATATGGACTATTTTCATTTACAATGTATTGCTACTAGGCCTGCCTTGCTTATGATTTGAAGGATCTGACAGAACTCAGCTCAAGATTGGCAATTCAGATGCCATGGTAGCTTTATTTCCAATGGTTGGGTACTCCTTCTATACCAGACCTGCCAGCAGAAATTTTTTTCAACAGTATTTGATTCTCCACCGAAAATGGTACAGTTGTGGTCCAGAAACCTTGTGATTCTCCTAATGGAGTTTGCCAATAAAACAAACAAACAAACAAAAAAACATAGAAGGAAAAGGAATCATTTCCCATTATCCAAACCTCTAACACAATAGGACAATAGGGTCTGCCAGGTTGGTGTAGCCTTTACTATTCTAGTATTTATCTGCTACAGAACACTTCCCTCATCTGGGCCCTCCTCAAAGATGGCAGCCTTGCGTGTTACTCTGTAAATGATTCACAGCAGTATTCCTAAGTGTGAGACATCGTTCCCTTTTTTTAAAAATTTCTGCTTTCTTCCCTTCCCTTCCTTACTTCCTTCCTTCTCCTTCCTCTTCCTCTCTCTCTCTCCTTCTCTCCCCCTCCCTCCCCTCTTTCCTCTCTCCCTTCCTTCTTTTTTCTCAGTGGAATCCAGGCATGAAAACTGGCTGAAATTCAGAAAGTGGGCCAGAAATCATGACATTGTATTGAAGTAACTGCCCTCAGTTTACTGACCTCCTGTATTTTCTTTTGATTTTGCATGTGGAGGAATATCTTTGTCAGCTACCCGTACTAAAATGCTGTGATCTAGTAACCACTTCCATAGGTCTCTGAGTTAGTGCCCATGACAGCCACTCCAACTTTGCCACTCATTACTACAGCCTGTACCCACTTTGCTTCTGATGGTTAGATGCTGCCTTTGGCCTATATGTTTTCAATATTCTATCATCCTTCTTACAGGGAGCACAGTTCTGTACAGCACTGATTACCATGAACCCTACCAATACAGGACAGATACCAAGAATGATGGCATTTCCCTCACCAGTGCATTACTATTGCTTTGGTACATGGGGCACCTTCCAGGCTCTCTCTGAATGTGGTTAACTGTTGGGGGTTTTGGGCCTTACACATACACCAAGTAGCTTGGTCACATTTGTGAATTTTTAAAATTACTTTTTTTCATGTCTGCTGTGGCATTTTTGGCATTTCTACCTTACTTATTATGGGCTATCACTTACTTCATGCTTGTAAGAACCATCTTAAAAATGTATCAGCACTTTTTTTCTGAGGACTTTGTCAAGGTATGGAATACTTTATCATGGGATAGTTCTCCCTTATCGTTAAACTAAGGAGTCCTTATCCAATCTCACATTCTACCTTTTTTAATACAAGACCCTCAGGATGTAATTCCAATACTATTTTCCCAACTCCTCCCAGAGATTATTGACTAGGCCTTACAGGAATTGCTAGAAATTTATTGGGAGGTGACCTCAGGAGTCCTTGTGGGTATATGAGGGGGGAAACCAAAATGGAATTTATTTATAAAAAAATATTGTATATTTATTCTTACATGTTTAAACTTCAGCCATGTTCAAAATACTTTCCATTTGATAGAATACACCTATTGAGATGCTTTTTCCACTGCTCAAAACAGTTTTTGAACTTGTCCGTTTTGAGGCCTTTTCGTGCTTCTGGGTTTTTTTGTTTCACTTCTTCCACATTGGCTAACCCTTTCCCTTTTGAGAACTTTTTTCATTCAGGGAAACAACAACAACAAAAAAGTCACTTGGGGCAAGACTGGATGAATAGGAAAGGTGGGGCACAGGGATCAAGCCAATTTGGTCACAAAGTACTGAAACTCAGCATGGTGAGGGCAGGTGCATTGTCATGCCACATGTTCTTCATGTAAATCACCCATCATTGAAATGGACAATTGTGTTGAGAGTCTCAAAAAACAAACAAACAAACAAAACAACAACAACAACAAAACAACTACTGAAGTTGAATACAGCTTCTCCAAACAACATCAGCAGATACACCGATGCAGATAGATTCCTAGAAAATGCACCTATTGGAAAAAGCTTGTACTGCAAGGGGCCTGCCCTCCTGAAGATAATTCTGGCTGATTGTTTGTTTGTTTGTTTGTTTTGTGGGAGAATTTCCTCCTCATAGTCCCTCATCTTACTTAGCATGCCTAGCATTTCCACAGCTTGGAGGATAAAAGAGTGCTATGGTCTGGTGCTGAGGTGTGCTCATGATGCCGTGTGAGAGAGGGATCACTGCCTAATTTTCAAGCAATGGAGGCATGCTCGTTTCTAGGAAGGAGCAGGCCTCTTTTTCAATCCCAGAGGATTAAAAATATCTGGAGTTAATGTTTATGAGTTCATCAACTCAAATGTCCCTGACCCAAGCCTCAGAGTTTCCTACCGGGTATCTGTCACCGGCACAGTCTTTGTTGCAAAGACTGACAATTCAGTGTTCTCTGGAAGGCTCTCTGCTGTTATAATTAATTCCTCCCTCCTTGCCAGCTGTCTGGCAGGGCATCCAACTTCAATATTCCATATTAAAATCTATCTATTTAGACCACTGCTAACACTAATTGCCTTAAATCAGGATCTCTGGAAAGCATACTCTGAGATGGAGATTTGCATGTGTGAAGTGTTTTGGGCAGTACCATCAATATCAACATTTTGCAAGAGTAAAGTCACCAGAATTGGGCAGAGAGAGATGCAGAATTTCAATGCAGCTACATGATGAACTCATATAGCTTCAGGGGAGTCACCGAAATGGAGCTGACCCTTTAGAGTTGTCTTGCCGTGAGATGTGACTTTACACTCCTGTGTTTGCAGTGGGTAGGTTTGCACTTTGGATAGGATGTGGCCTGAGTATAGATGCTCTCTTTAGCTAAAGTAAATTTCTAGAGACAGGCTCATCTGCTGGAATTCCCAAACGGTGGGGGAGTAAGTGTTTGAGTCCTGCAGGGGAGTCTGGGTGGCACATCATGTTATCCACAACAGAAAGTGATTGAGAATGACATTATGCTGGTTGGTCACACCTTGAGGTTGCATTCATAAGGATCTTAGGAACTTTTTTCTTTCCTATTTCTACTATAGCTGAGAGTATGAAGTAAGTTGGTTCCAGTTTCATTAGGTTTAGTCTGTATTGTGATCAATGTTGTGATGTTTATTTTAAGTGACATATGTCAGAGCGTTGTTATTTAACATTTCCATGAGAATTACGTTATTTTCAAGAAACTCAGAATTTTATAGTAAAAAGGCAGTTTGCAAGTATGTCTCACACCTCTTACAAAGTCTAACTTTAGCAATTCCAGTATCACTATAGGCTTTAGAAAAAAAAATTAGCTATTTAATTAATTCTGGTAGACTTAACAGAAATACAAAGGGAAGAAAAAAACTAAATACTACCTACAGTTTTCAGTGAATTGTGTTCACCTTGCTGTTTAAAGAAGCCCATTGTTAATTTTGGAAACCCTTTACGATATTTAACTTTCAGATCACCTTTAATGCCACCAAGGTTTATTGTCTAAATGAAACATCAAAATAAGAGTCATGTAAGTGGCGAGCACCTCTGTTCTACTTTCTCTTTGCAGTGGGATAATAAAGCTCAGGTCCATTGATCCAGGCACTACTGTAAAACAGGATCCCATGACTCATAGCACAAAATCCCAAAGATGATATGTGCGGAATCATACTCTAATATGACATTAAAAGTTCCGTCGTAAGGTGATGTATAACATTATGGTTTGAAGGAAGAATATTTTGGGGGAGAGATTACAGATTCAAACATATTGAATGCTCAATGTGGCATTTATTTGGATGGACACTGAAAGATTCACATAAGCGTTCATGAATAATCACACTATTGAACATAATATTCACAACACTTACCTAAATGTTTCATATTGCCATGGGATAGATTCATATACAAAACCTGTAAGTGTGCATTTGAATGTATGATTAATGAAAATCTATGTGATATTTTTCTAGCATCATCTACTTGCTCTAATGTTTACATAGCTCCTTGTATTGTTTCCAAATATAAAAAAAATATGAAAGCTGTACAAATATTTTACAGGTTATTCTGAAAGAATTAAGAGCCATTTCATTTCTTTTATAGATTCAGAAGAGACAGTTTTTAAATGAGTTAAACCTTGTAAAAATGGAGGTGGCTCAATTACCTCTGAGTATTTGTGCTGTTTTTGACACAAAAGGCATAGTATTCTGCTTCTTTTTTCTATTTCACCCAGTGTGACTGCATAGCTGAACCAAAATAGTCCTAATCACCGGAGAAAGCTTTTAGTTTTGAGGGTGGGGATAAGAATCAAGGGAACATAGAAATTTTACATATTCTATATATCCTGAGAGTAGAAAAAGAAAGAAAATAAGGTAGCTAGGGAGAATTTTTCAAAAATAAGTCAGAAACACATTAATTCTTTAGTTCTTGCCTTAGGACCAATAAGAGAGATTCAAAAAAATATATCAATCTGATTCCTGTGGATTGGAAGACAGAACAGGAACTCCTTTAACAAAGTTTAATTATGTAATTATTGCTGTGAATAATACTGCCTTCTCTTCAGAAACATTTATACCAAAATTTAAGGTTGAAAAATCTCTTACCCCTTGTGCGATTAAAACTGCTAATTAATCATCACACTAATTGAAGGGTTTTCACATATGATCCTTGAAGCATTTGAAAACATTAGTGCTCATGAGTCTTCATAGCTATCCTTATGTGCCACTGGCATGTAAAACCTTTAGCACAGCAATAAACACCTACAAATTTAATAATAGAATACAAAACATACTGTTTTCCTTTATCTCAACTTCTTGCCTGTTTCACATTCTCAAGTGTTTTTTACCACCTCTACCTCCTTCCCTTGCACCTCAACGCCTCTTCTCCACTACCTTGTATAAAATGAGCATGCATTAGTCAGTTTATCATACATATTCATTATAAGTTGTTTTCTTCTTGTCAGTATTTTAATAAGGCCAAAGGGATTAATAGAAGTTTTTTTTGTGATGGTTAATTTTATATGTCAGCTTAGATGGTGTTTTTGGATGAGATTAAGATTTAAATAGATGAATTTGGGGTAAATCAGATTACCCACTCTAATGTCAGTGTGTCTCATCAGATCATTTGAAGGCCTACATAGAACAAAAAGATCACCCTCCTTAAGCAGGAGGGAATTCTTTAGCAGATGCCTTTGAACTTGATCTGCACCACTGGTTCTTCTGTGTCTTCAGCTGGCTGATCCACACAGCAGATGTGGGTATGCCAGCCTAAAAGCATCTCAATAGATGATAGAGAGAGGGGAGGTGGAAGGGAGGGAATGCAGAAATATCGATATAAATACAGATCTCAATAATTTTCTATATATCTTATGCGATATGTTTCTCTGTAGAACCCTGACTAATACAGCTGTCTTGTAAAACTTCGATATTCAAATTAGATAAAAGTACATTTTAGAAATTTAACCATGATCACATTGTTAGCATCTTTCATTGATGATATCTAGGTCCTTAAATTCTCTGCTGAGATAGCAGAACTTGCTTAATGGAGAGATTATGATCACTAATTGCACGGCCAGGGCATGTTTATAATTACACACCGGCTCTCTCTCTCAAGAAAGTGACAATAGCTTATTTAATATTTGAAATCACAAAATACAACAATAGCATGGAAAAATAAGAGGAACTTTGAAATGACTAAAAACATTACTATCACCTGCTCCAGAAAAAAAAGTGACAATATATAGATGTAGAAAAGTCAGATAAAGCAAAAACTTTGACAGTCCCTGTCAAAACTTAACCTTCTTTCAAGTTTTCCTGCTTATCACCTTTCTACCTGGGAGAATTAATCAGAATATGCAATAAAATTTTAAACTTAAAAAACTTTTTTTGCATAATTGTGGTTATAATTCACTAAACAAGTAACAATCAAACTTAGTATTACAAGAGCACTTTGGCTATAGCTACTGTTCATAAGTTGTATACCTTATGAACAGTAGCTATAGCCAAAGTGCTCTTGTAATACTAAGTTTGATTGTTACTTGTTTAGGACTCTGCCATCCTAAAACACTGGAAAACCTCTATAGTGCTTTAACTTCTTATAGATTATAGGGAAGAACAATAATGCATCTGTTCTACACTTTTCTTTTGCTGAAGTGTCCAGAAGTGTTCCTCAGGGGGACAAAAAAGTGCCTAGGTAGAGAGTTTTTGATAAGGAAGATCTTCATAAAAACTACATGAAGGATTTATGCCCCTGGGGAAGGTCTTACTTGCCTCCCTAAACAATTACAACATTAGACAAAACATATGGTTTCAGATGTGACAACCATCAACGCAGAACTGTTAGATGAGAGAAACAAAAAAAGTAAATGCTCTCAATCACTCTGGCTTTGGGCCTACAGGTAATGTCTAAATCCTGGAGCAGGGAGACCCACTCGAAAGACCTGTGGTGCACTTCTGATTTGAGGAGTTTGGAGTGTGGAGAAGTTGAGGTGGCTATAATAATTGGAAGATAACCAGTAAGGAGAGAGTCATAAGGTTCCTGTGAAGTCTTTGGTGGAATACCAATCTGCCTGTGGAGAGTGAAACTCCATGGGCACAAATTTAAAATTCAAAGGAAAATATAATTGCCAGGTACCTGTTAAGTTCAATCAATTGTTGTACCTCAAACAGGGCCATGGACCCTTCCAAAACCCAGCAATCAAAGTGAAGGAAGTTCATTAAACACTTGGGGCATTTAACAGATGTACAAGAAAGATCATGCTTTAGTAATTGGGTGGAAATACTTCTGTAGAATAGGTGACTCTAGACTAGAGGTTAGTAAGAACCAAATCCAACCCCTGCCTGATTGATTCAGTAAATAAAGGTTTACTGGAACCCAGTTGTTCCCATTCATTGCATATTGTCTGTGGAGGTTTTTGTGTTACAACAACAGAGTTGATTAGCTGACATAGAGACCACATAGCCTACAAAACTTAAGATAGATACAGAATGGCCTTTTATAGAAAGTTTGCTGATTCCTACTCTAGACTTACCCAAATCAAAAGGATTTTCACGCAACTCAACAGCCTATCAGAATGAAGTCCAACACTTAAAAGTCAGACAGCAAAATTTAAATTACTGAACCAGCAATTTAAAATTTACATTGCCTGTTATCCAATCAAGAAAATGTTTATGTTTTGACCAAGATGGCAGCATGGAAAGCTCCCAAATTCCCTACTCCCAGGGATACATGGCTGAATGAGAAAATACTCACATTAAAATGGGTTGGGAAAGACTGACACCCTCTTATTGTAAACCTCATCCCACGTGGGCGCCATACAATTGGGAAGGAACTTTCAACTCCCAGCTTCCACTGAGGCTTGTAACCAGGAGAACTACCAGAGTATAGCGAACAAGTTAACAGTTGTTAATGAGCACACTGAAACTCCCTTTGACAATGGCTCCTCCCCTCAGGGCTCAGTGTAGAGCCTACAGGCAGAATCACCCATCTCCCAGTCTTTCCCTGAAAGGTGCCCATCTGCACGCTTTGAAATCATGACTTGAGAATCGAGCTTCTAAATTAGTATATGTCTAGCAATAACAATACTATTTTGTTCCTATTTTTATCTTTAAGAGGTTTTATTATTTTTATTCTCATTTATATGTTCAATAGTGATTTTGATGGAATTTGGGAGATAGAAATTGAGATACTCTTAGTAACCTGTTTCACAGTTGAGAGATTTACTATATGTATTTTTGAAAATTGTTGCATTGAAATTGTTGTTTTAATGGCTCCAGTGCTATATTTATCCTGCTAAAAGCTGTTCTCAAGTTAATTAATAAAGCAAGGCCCATTGAATAGACCATTCCCTTTTGATTTCCTCCCATCTGCTCATGGTATGTTGGAAGGATAATCTGTATGCTTTGACTGAATATTATTATTACAATTTTACCTTCAGTTTAATACACTTATATGATGAATTGCATTGAGTTTATATTTTAATATAACATTGCAACTTTCACTGGGTTACATGGGTCAAGAACTCTTATCTGAAAGTTTTAGCTACTCATATATACTATAAACTTTTGCAATAATTTTACCAACACCGTGCTATCTTTAAAAAGTTCATGGCACTTAACTGGAATATAATATATTAAATGACTCCAGACCCTGGAATAAAAGATGTTTTTCAAATCAAGTTTTAGCATTTTGTTTGAGCTATAATAATGCAAATTATAGCATTGTACTACAGCTCTGAGATGTGCTAAAAAAGTAAGAGGCATAATGCTAATTGTGCCAGGTGGTGCATTTCATTTGTAATGACAAAGCTTATTACTACACAAAATGAGTTCACTGTAAAAGAATGTTAAGAATCTATCTAGCACATCACCAATTTCTTTAATTACCTCCTGTTAAAGTGCTTTCAATAGCAATACATGGTGTTGACAAGCTACCCAGAATTAAATATTTAAATGATAGTGTGCGTTTATTAAAGGAAATATTTAAATAAAACAAAAAGAACTTTTTATCTAATAATTCTCAGTTATGTGAATGAAGATTAAAGCAGTGCATGTTCTCTCAGGGAAGTTGACAGTAATTGCTGAGCTTCTTTAATAATGAAAAATTGGATTCGACAAAATATAAAACACAAATAATTATATGTTTAAGTGACTCAACATTTTAATGTGTTAATTACCTTCAAAGATACATTCTGTCTCAAAGCCTCCTTATATGCTGAGGAACATATTGAGGAATTATAAACATGTCGTGTAAAATATGTTGTCATATATTCTGCAGCAACTGGGTTTCAGGAAAACCTGCCCAAGGCTTAAGAAAAAATAAAGGAGTTTAAAGTGTTATTTGTCTACATCAAAATCAGTAGTTTATCAGTTAAATTATAGTAACCCCTTGTAGAATGTAGAAATTAAGATACATCTGTGTAATAAAATAATGTGCAACCAGTAGAATAGTATAAGAATATTTGAAGTTATTAAAATATTCATGATATATTAAATAAAATGAAGTTGTTATAGAACAATATGTGCCATATGATAAATACAGTGTGGGTAAATGTAATACGTATGTATATATGTATATGAGAGGATTATCCAAGAAAAAAATACAGCCATAAAATCCTCTATTTTTCATATTATATGCTTGGATACTTTCCAGATAGTCTTTGTATATAGTGAGTGTGGAAAATGAGAGAGAGACAGACAGATAGAGGGACATTGCTAGTTAACACCCAGAAAGAATCACAACCAAATGGTAACAAGCATCATCTGGGTAGTGGGGTTAGGTGTTTTTAGTTTAGTAAGAATATTTTTTAATAGTTTAATGTGTTTAATAGTAGAATGTGTTTGTTATAAAATAGATATGACTATTATAATAAGCCAATGATAATTTAAAAAAAACTGTTCTTTAATGATTGTAAGAAAAATATATTTATTATTTAATACATACCATACTAATAATTGCTTACTTCAACAAAATTTTGTTATTTCTAAGACCACATACAAATATTAACCAATTATTATTATATCTCCTATATCTACTAATAAGATATTATTGTATTTTATAATTATTGTGACTCCTAGATCCATCTGTTCCATTTTCTACCCATTCTTCTGTGTACCTTAGAAGGGAATCCTGTTTTACCTGTATGTCCAGTTCCTTTCTATTTTATCTTCTCTTGCTGATCCCTTAAGTTAGTATGGAGTTCGTGGTGGACGCTGAGTCCCTCGATATCTTCATTTCATTAGAGACCACGAGTGTTGCATGATGACGACCTGCAATCCGGTGTCCTTGAAATGCTTTGTCTGAAGGGAGTTGAGCTGTCCAAGATGATTTGGTGATCCCTCCCCCAGAAGTGGCCATTGTTCACTGATGACGAATGTGGGGCTGCAGATGGCTAGCCTTGTGCCATGATTCTGGACTTCTCTGAAGGGCTGTCCTCATCTCAGATCTTCCGTGATATTGTCTATAGCTTCTGTTTCCACTGCATCCAATTCCTGCCTCCTCTCTTCTCAATCATGCTTTCTGTATTCCTTCACAGACGTTGTCCCTAACCACATGGCCCAATGCCTCTATGTAATAGAATGATGTGTAACCAGTAGAATAGTATTTTGCAAGAATATTTGAAGTTATTAAAATGTTCATGACATTAAGTAAAAGGCATATTGCAGGACATCTTTGCATACATATTTCTGTCTTTGGGTCTATTTTGCAGAGAACATGCCAAACTGATTATACAAAATTGTTTCCAGTATATATTTATTGGTACTGCATAGGAAATGCTAAGGCCCTATATAAGAAGGGGAGCCCATTTTCAATTCAAACCCCACACTAGGAAAGTCTCTTGCTTGTCCTCACATTTACTATCACAAGGAGCCCTGAAGTAGGAAATTTCAGGATATAGACAGCTGCAGCCTAAGCAGACAGACAGACAGATAGACACTATTCCTGTGGAAAACAAGGAAAGCTGTCAGCTCATTGCAAAGCCACACAGAGGGAAGCAAGGTCTCTGAGAAAATCAACTAAGTAGATTCTACTTAAAGGTAACTATATTTTTTTACTGTTTTGAAGGCTAAGCATTTAGCAGAGATGGTTCATAAAATCATTGTCAGAAATAAAAGGATCAGCAGAGTTGAAATAATTTAAATTCAATTAAAGAAATACATTTTTTTAAATTATTAGACTTACTGGGGTGACATTGGTTAACAAGAATTACATAGGTTCCAGGTGTACAATTCTACAGTCCACCATCTCTGTGTTGCATTATGTATTCAAAATTGGTGATGGAAAGAGTTAGTTCTCTTTCCATCACCAATACCAGCCTGAACGCGTCCAATTCTTGTCCGATCTCAGAAGCTAAGCAGGGTCGGGCTTGGTTAGTACTTGAATAGAAGAATACTTATTAAATTCTTCTTATATTTTTATATCATTGATCTGATGCTGAGAACAAAGCAACAAAGCACATAGAGTAAAAATAATCTGTTTCATTAGTGATGATAAGAAGAAGAAAAAGAAAAAGAAAAGCCAGGGAAAGGAATAGGTCATATTGGATGGAGTTTGAGATTTGCATAGGATAAAGAAATGGGTAGGTGATATTTAAATTAGTATCTAAATGAGTTGATAGAATAGCTGTCTAGTTATCTGGGGGAAGAAAATGAATGAGTTTTAGAAAAGATTATGATAGAGATTTTATGTGGATTAACATGCATTAATATTTTTTCACTTCTAATGAGATAAAATGCAAAGATCTTTACCTGTCCATGTCTCACCTGCTTCTCATTGTTCATACTTCTCATTTGCTTATCTTCCATTGTATCTAGCACTCTGCCACATTTGTCAGAAAGACTTATATGTGACATCTAAAAAGTTAAACTTAGAGAAACAGAAGTAGAATTTCAGTGGCCATGGGCTTGGAGAAAAGGAAGATGTTAATCATAAGGCACAAACTTTTATTATACTTGCAAGATGAGTAAGTGCCAGACACCTAATGTACAGCATGGTAACTATAGTTAACAATCTATTGAATACATGACAGTTGTTACGAGAGTAGATCTTGAGTGTTCTCACCACACACACACACACACACACACACACACACACACACACGGTAACTCCGAGAGTGGAGTGCTATTGCCAGGTGTGAAATCTTCCTTTCCTGGTAACTGACTGATGCTCACTCATCTTCAGGTTCCAGTGTACATGTCAATTGACTTGATAGACATTTCCTTGACCTAAGAATAAGAGTTCCCACTAAAAATATGTCTATAGCATCCTAGGTCCTCTACATTACCATTTAATTTAATTACTTTAGTAAGTAGTGGATCAGTTAGGTTTAAGGCAGGAAAACAGTCTGCATGACATATTTTAATAAAGCATAATAAGGCTACCAAGATATTAGCAGCAATTGGATTATTGAGGAACAAACAAAAAATGTGGTGCTGAGAGCCCAAAATCCATGATGACCAAATAAAGCTGAAAACATGGATAGGCCAGTCTAGTGAGTCCACCATTTCATACGGGACCATGTGCAGGATGGCTATCTGGAAGAAGTGAGAACCATTGAGGAGATACAGTCACCATAAAAAACATGGCCAGAAGTAGCGAAAGAGGGAAAGGCATACCTTAGCTTCTCTCTCCCCAGTTTCTTCCTCCCACCTTCCTCTCTGTGGCAGGACCTACACTTGAGCCTGGTGACGTGGGAGCCAGGAGATGCAATCTGTGAGTATCAGCCTCATTGCAATGCAGAGAATAAGGAGAAGGTAGGGGAGACATATGATTAGCACTGACTGTATGTTTTGGTTTGAGAAATATTATTTTTCTTGTTTACTAATTTATTTACAGAATATAGCCTGTGCCTGGTTCATAGTAGGTGTCCGTAAATATTTATTTGAAGAATTAATGATGCCAGTATCCCCATATGTAAGGGGGGACTCAAGAAAACCTGGTAATTATTTATCTAAAATTGTGTATTTTTAAATTCATTATTACATGTTCAAACTTCAATCACCTTCAAAGTACTCTCTGTTTGATGCACTACAGCTACCAAGATGCTTTTTCCACGGCTCAAAACAGTTTTTTGACTCGATTTTAATAACTTTTAGTGCTTTTGCCGGTTTTTGTATCACTTCTTCCAAGTTTCCCTTTGAACACTTTTTTCATCTGGGAAAACAAACAAACAAAAACGTTAATCAGGGTGAGATCCAGTGAATAGGGAAGGTGGGGCATGGGGGTCGTTTTTGGTCAAAAACTACTGAACACTCAGCACGGTGTGGGCAGGTGCACTGTCATGCTGTGCATTTTTCCTGTAAATCACCCATCATGAAATGGGCATAGGCTTTGAAAGAGCCTCCCCCAAAAAATACACTGAAGCTGAACGCAGCCTGTCACAATAACACCAGCCGGTGCACTGATGCAGGTGGGTTCCTAGAACACTCACCTAGCAGAGGAAGCCTGTACTACATGGGGCCTGCCCTCCAGAAGGTAATTCCAGGTTTTTAGGGGGTTTTGTGTTTTTTTTTGGTCCTCTTTCATATGTGTTTGTATTTTATCACACACACACACACACACACAAATTTATTTCCAGAATTTCAGATATTCTCAATAAAGCTTTTTTTTTTTTTCATAGTATTCTGTTTTAAGAAATTCCTCTGACACAGTTCTAGAATTTCCTGGGCTATATCTAAAACTTTTCTTGTCTACACATAAAATTATCTGAAATTAATAAAACCAGATAAGCAGTACTCCATATATATGCCATCTTAATTTAGGTTGTTTCTGCCTGAGTTTCTTTTGTCTCCATTATTTACTTTCCTTCCTAAGGTATCCTTCACCATCTTATTCTCTCTTTCATCTATTTCTTTGGGTGATTTTCACATCTTTAGTGAATGCCATCCTTGACCCTTTCTTTCATAACCTTCTGTTGGCTTGTGGCCCAGGAGACAGCAAGTTATACTGGATTTTTTATAATAATATACTTCAAAAGCTCTGGATTACATTCTGACATCAAAGAGGCATAGAATGACAGAATGACAGGCCTAGATTATATTTGGAGAAATCATCTACTTTAATCCCTCTCCTTCTACAAAGTTAATAACTGCAGTCTAGGTAGTGACTATCATATTCTTTTTTTCCCCTTTTCGTCTTACTCAAGCAGACATGGATGGCATTTCCACCACCTTGCAAGTTACGCTATACCAAAGTTTAAATAATAAGAACTATTTCCTTTTTCCTTCTTCTTCTCTTAGGTATTTTTTTTGTAATTTTTTCTTGTTCAAATATTCTGAAAACATGAGAAACAACTTGTTAGTACTGCTGTTTTACAGTGGTACTAACTTTATAAGATGGTCATTAGTACATTGAGATGTCTTCACTGGTAGAGAAGGTACAAAGTTCATAGTCTACAACACAACCCGCCAAAGTAAAACTTTGTTTTTTATAAATACACTTAGGTATTGGGTTGCAATTTTTGCTTTTATTAGAATGCACCACCTTAAGGTAAAAGCAATTCTCTCCATCTCTGTCTATGTCTCTGCCTCCTCTCCCTTCCCTTCCCTTCCTCTCTCTCCTCTAGTGGTTAGATAATCAGTCAACTCCCTCTTTTTCTTTCTTCATCATTTTTTCTCTTTCTTTTCTGGATTTGGAAGGTGAGTGATGTAGGCAGGGACTTACGTGCCAACAGTTGAATTGTCTTCAAGTTTGTTCTCTAGTCACCGTGTCAGTATAGTTACCTTTATGCAATAGAGAGGACTCTGCAGGCCTGCTTTTCTACTCTCAGCCACAAATTTTGGGGACATAGAATACTTGGGAATATTCTCTCATGCTATTTCAGATTTAAATGGAAATGGTGGTTGTGGTGGTGGAGTGGTTTACAGAAAGTAAAGTTTTTTTTTTTTAATTTCTTTATTTTTGCTTTATTTGCCTTTGTTTTAATTTTGTTTACTCATGTTTCACATGGTATATGAGACACTGCTTTTCTTTATCTTAGAATCCTTATAAATAAAATGTATATATTTCCTGGCACCTACTTGCCCAAGAGCCCCAAAGGATAGAGGAAGATGCAAGTTCTCTTTTATATGAACATACACTCTGATCCTCAATCTTTTTGCCACATATCGAGCTATTTTCTGTTTTGGGATTGAAAAAATGGCCTTATATTACCACTAAGTAGGCTATAGCTTACTGTATAAACCTTCATGTGCTGAGTTGTCCAGATCTGGGAGGGGTATGATAACTGACTAAGGATCTGTTTTTGTGGACTCTACATGGCTCAGCAGCCTCTTGATCCCGAGAGCACCAAGCCATCCTGAACATCTGTATGACTATGGGTTCTTCTCCCACACTCTTGCTGTTTGCTCAAAGTACTATCTCTTCCAGTTTGGCAAGCTTACCAAACTTATACCCTGAAATTGTTTTCTTAGAATTAGCATTTCTTTTGCACTAAGACATTCTGTTCAGTTAGCTACTCAAACTTTCAGATAACACCAGAACTCAAGATAACATCTCTATGTATAGAACTTTTTGTTTTGTTTTGTGGTTAAGTTATGCTTTGCATAATAACCCTTTTGAAACCTAGGTAAGTTCTCTTTATATGTCTCAGTTTATATCTCATAATGAATTCCAGTAGCACAAACATAGGGGTGCAAAAATTCAGTAGACTTTATTTATATATAACTAAAATAATAGTTATACTTGTATAGCTATTAAGCCTTTAGCTTTTTCTAGAAAGAGAACACTTAATGTAATGATTTCTTGGCAAACACTGACAGTTTGGAAATTAAACCCGATATCAGAAATTTAGGTTTAAAAAAATTTTTCCTTTTTAGTCCACAAAACACTTTTTTGTTTCTATATTTTTCAGCTTTGACTGCATTTGTTTAACATGAAAGATATGAGCATCATATATCCTATGTTATATAATATATACACTAGACTCAGTTAACCAGTACCCATGGGGATTAGTAGATGCCAGATAAATGTAAATAGACTCTCCATTAAATGAAACTCAAGCAACCAGGACTCTCAAGCAACTGGTTGGTTGAGTTCCTGTTAGCTAAGAGTCCACTGTAGTGTATCTTTCTAAATTTTTCTCTGTCTCTACCCTGAGTGTGCGTGAATGGGTAGTCTGAAATATAAAGCTGCAAATCACTAGTTTAGTCTAGAGTGGTGTTGGTATCAACAGAATAGTCTTGTATCTATTCACTGCACTGCTTTTGGAGGAAGCGGGGACCACAGGATAAGGAATGCTGGTGGTATCTAAATCCTGGGACTGAATTCATAGCCAGCAAGGAAGTAAGGACTCACATCCTACAATACCAAGGAACTGGATTCTGCCACCAACATAAATGAGCAAGGACATTAACCCCCAGAACTTCCAGAAAGGAATATAGAGCCCAGCCGACACCTTGATTTAAGCCAGGTGAGGACTTCACCAGATTTCTGACCAACAAAATTCTAACATGATACATTTTTTATTTAAAAATATTTAAAATAAAAGCAGTCTGGATAAAGACATGGAAACTTCCTTCAATGAGTGCTTAAACAGCATAATCTTAAGCTAAATACAATTTTTAATAATTATAATTCTAACACAATCAATAAAGAAAAAGTTTAAACTCACTCAAAAACTAAAACCTTCAAATGCAAATATTATTTTCATGTCATAATTTTTTATAAAAAAAAGTTACGTAACTGTTAACAAAGCCATGCTGAGACACATACACACACACACACACACATATGTAGTTGGACACCTCTACAGAGTTGTTTGTACAGTGCTGCCAATGTTAAGTGCACATTGGCAAGTCTGCAAACTTAATTGTTAGATACAATGAGAATTCTGATGAACATTCCAGAAAGAGTTCCAAAATTCTTTGAAGTGTGAACTAGGTGCTGGTTTTGGTGCACAGCTTCCCAAGGGGAGTACTTTGAAAGTGACTGTAGTGATATTCAACAATGAGGAATATGAGGTATGTAGCACTCTTTCTAGGATGAGTTCCTGAAATTAATTATTCGACCTCGTGTGTGTACGTGTGTGTGTGTGTGTGTGTGTGTGTGTGTGTGTGTGTGTGTATGCTGTTTGGAAAAAATCCAGCCATAAATGCCTTTATTTTTCATATTACATGGCTGGATACTTATTGAATTGTATATATATTTTGGAAAGTATCTAGCCATGTAATATGAAAAATGGAGACATTTATGGTTGGATGTTTTTTCTGGAAAGCCATCATATATTGCTTTAGAAAAAACTAACAGCTAACAGATCTGAAAAATATGTGGAGTGTACATATTTTTTTAGTATGAGTTGATATGTATCTGACAGCTTATATACTCAATTAGTGGCCATTATGTTTTGATGGTAATTCATTTTTACCTTTTTATTTCTCTCTGTGTTGCTTGCAATTATTATTTTATACTAAAATGAAAAGTCAGGGTTCTGTATACCTACACACAAAGGTGACAGTCACACACACTACTTAGGATGGGCTCTGTAGAGTATATATTGCTTACTTGAGTCACTTTGGTGAATCTTTACATTACATACAAGTCTGATAAGTTTCAAAGTCACAAAAATATTAACTCATAATAGATAAATTAGAGGGAACAATTGGTAAATCTACATCAGAAATTTAATCACAGGGAGAATGTGGCAACCGAGTAAATAAAGATAATGATGTGATTATTAATGGTGAGTGTCACAGGGCCATTCACTGGTAGTTTGATTGCCCCACCATCGTCGAAGGGACAGACCTATCTTCTAACAGGGCCTTTGCTCAGGGAACCAACTCTACCAGGTGACAAGAAACAGTCACATGCTGCTTTTAGTTTCAAAACCACATTTCTCACTCTTTTTTCATACAAATTACAATGAGGTTATTAAATTATGGTTACTATTTGATTCATCCCAACTGTGGAATATACCCAATTATTACCAACTTTCTTTACTTCCAATTTACAAATTGTCTCTCACAGTGGGTGACATCTATGGATAGAAATTTTGTTTTTGTGTTAATTTTTAACAAGTTAAACTGTATTAGTAATTTCCTTTTTGTATTTTAGTGGGCACTTTATATTGGAAACTTTTGTATAGACTAAATATCAATGTTTAATTTATTGACATTTAATTTGTTTATTATCATCTTTACATAAAGTATTGAGTTAAAATACTTCAGCTTATGGCATATCATTATCATAAATATATAAAATGTTACAGTTTTACTCTGTTTAATTATATTCCTCCTCTTCTTGCCCAATCCTATTCTGACCCATACTCCACATGAAGAATCTAATTCACATATTAAGATATATCTTTAGAAAAGAATATACTTGAAAAATGTATTGACTAGTTTTATAACTTTATTTATATCAATCAAATTATGCCAATTGTTTTCTGATTTTTTTATACTCAGTTTTATGTTTTTAAGCATAATAGTACCTCTGTATATGAATATAACACATTTTATTATTTTCTTTATGATGATGGCTCAGTTTTCTCCAACATTTGCCACTACAAACAAACTAAAAACAACATCCTCATGAACCCATTGGGGACCGTATCTTAGAGCTAAGCCTTGAAGCACATATTTAATTTTCTAAAAAGAAAATCCAGAAATATCTTTAAAACAGTTATACTGATTTATGCTATCACTCATGGTGAATAAATGTTTCCATTTCTCTATATTCTGCTAGCACTTACCTTATTTTAAAATTTCAGATGAGTGTACTTGTCATTTGATAATCTCTTCATATTCATGTACTTATTGTTTTTACTATGTTACCCTTGGTTAATGAGAAATACTTAATTTTTCATGTGATAATACTTTTTCTTTTCTGGTTATTGCTTTGGGGGAATTTTTAAAGAATAATAAACATAATAAACAAAGTCATAATAAATTATGAGCAACAGACAATTCAGTACATATTTTGTCCATCATTTGACCTGAAACTCACTATCAGCACAATCTTACAATATGATAATTTTGAAGGCTCTTCCAATTGCATATGTAATATCTGCTTGGTTTGTTTAAATACATGTATATAATTTTTCTATATACTTTTTAGAAAATATCAACATATTCAAAGGAAATAAAAACATTTTTAAAAATTATTTTGTCTTTTGGGTAGGTATTGAAATGCTACTTTTGTCTAGGACAAAAGTTAATAAATAAGATGGGATTCTGGAATAGTAAAAACTGATAAACCACAACATATGGTTATGCTAGCTTGCATGACATTAAAATTACCTGATTGCATATACATATGATTGGTTTTCTGTAGTGTGTGTTTGTTTTCAAGCACTGTCTATGAAATGTAGAGAATTATAGGAAGAAGTTAGCTAAAGACTCTCCAATTAGATCCTGTCAATCGCAGGGCTGGTGAATGCTGGACTCAGCAGTATTGCTTAATAATCATTCCATGATTCAGAAGGATGTGAACTTACAGATTATTTGTTACTGAGGAGAGATATCCAGACTCCTCTTACTTATCTAAGCATTTCATGGTGTAATTTCTCAGCTTATTACTAGTACCAATGATATAAATCAGTAGATAATTCTTCTTGGCTTTTCCGAACCAACCCAGCAGTGTTTGAATTCCAGTGACAGAGATAAATGCAGAGGTGGGAAGGTAGTCTTTAGAGTTGCTGTGAATTGTGAATGCAGCTACTTTGCCCTGCCAAGTTTGGACTTGCTGTTTTGTACCATTTAGTATAAAATGCTTGCTGTGAGCATTAAAAAAATATGAGAAAGTCAATAGAGAAAGATAGTTCAGAGATTTAAGTGTACGGAAGCAACTGGCTGAGCAGCAAAATTGTCTCTCAGGGAAAATATATACGAATCAATAATAATTAACTGTTCAAGAACAGTTTTATTAAATTTCTGTTGTTTAACAATTAGTTATAACTTATAAAACATTTAAATATATTAAGTCCAGGTAACACATTTTTGTTTTTTAAATAAATACACAGATATGTGTGTATTCACTAACTGAGTTCTTGACCCATAAGTCAGCAGACTTTTTAAAGTCACTGAATTAATCTTGGTAAATAGCACCATTACATTGATTAAATGGTCACCAGGGGTCTTCAAGGCTCAATATAAACTCTCTAAAAAATAGTTGACATTAATTTCACTATTAAATCAATTCTCTCTCTCTCTCTCTCTCTCTCTTTCTGGTTGAGTGAAGAACATATCACATAAAAGCATTTGACACAGTCCAGAAATTCTATGATGTTAATGGAATTGACACAATTTCAAAATCACTGTTAGGGTTTTAATAAGAGCAAACAATATCCTCCCAATAAAAACATACAGCTTCAGATTTAGTTAAGACTTTAGCACAGTTGGGCCCTGGAGAACAAGTTCTATAATTTCATAGTAAGTTTAGAAGTACTTAAATAATAAAGGTAAGAAAAAAGTGTTTAAATGTTTTCCATATTTAACCTATTTCTAACTTACTTTCAGATATATATATAATATATATATATATATATATATATATATATATATATATATATATAATTAATAACCCATTTTAAAACCTTTTGGATGAAGGCAGTATGAATAAATGCATAAGCCAGAAGATACTTAGTATTTTTATTAAATTGCAGTCAATTTTATTCTGTTTTCACTTTAAAGGTCTTTATAGTCACTCTCCAAGTTTCTAAACAAAGTTTGTTAACCTGTCAATTAAGTCTTGTTAGTCTAAATCCTTAACTAATTAAAAGTTTAATGCAAAATGTTACTCTAAATCCTTAACTAATTAAAAGTTTAATACAAAATGCTGTTTTACATTATTAGGACAATTAATCAGGTTAATTCCATAACTTTGTACATCTGCAATTCATACTATACTATAAACAAACATCTTCAAAAACATAGAAACAGCCTTAATGAAACATATACAGTGTAAGTTCTTTCAAAATGTCAAATGGAAGGAATATTCAAAGTTCTATTCTTATTGTACTAAAATTAAATATGATTTCCTATTTTAATATAATTTCAGATTTAAATGTAATTATTATAAAACAAATTTTAATGAGTGAATCATCATATATCACTTTTATTGAATTTTATGTTAATTCAAAACATATAAATATTAATATACTTTTCAATTATTCCAATTTATTAATTTCTTTTTTAATTTAATTATACTTTTTACTCAAAATTTTATTTCATAGGATGACCTTCTCCCAAGTTTCACCTAATCCTTTATTTAAAAAAAATCACACATTTTGCACTGCTTCATTTTTCTACAATACCCTTTTCAAAGAAAGTAGGTTAGTATTATATTCCTGAACTCCACTCCCAAATACCACCCCCAGAGCATTCTGCCCAGAAATCACTTCAGCATAAAGATTTTAAATTACTTTTCTGCAAAGGTAGAAAGCAATTGCACTCCTGCCCAGCATGGAGTGTGTCTGACTCAGTGCAGTCCTTTTACAGATCAATGCACTGGCATTGAAAAATATTAAGTGATTGTATAAAGAACCCTTAAAAAATTAGTATTCAAACTGAGAGATTTAATATAGTGTCCGTATTTTTCATGTAAGTACGACTTGGGGAAAAAGAGATATTTTAAAGGATAGTGTGGGCTTACTATGAATAGTTTATTAGCTAAGTATCAAATTCAAATTTACTCTCTTATTGAGTGTGAAATTTGCTCCACAGACTTTAAGGCCCAGGGGTTGGGTGTGTCCTCTTTGCTGCTTCTGTGATTATTCCCTATTTCATGAATTTGTAACTTATCTGTTTACAGTGACAAAATAAATGTTAAAAGGTTGAATATTTTAGTAAATATCCACCATTCATGTCTTATCATTAGTTGATCTAGAATTAATAGTAAATATTAAGTTGTTAAAGAAAGAGAAAAAATAACAGAAGAACTTATCTAAGATATGCATGCCAGAGATAAATATCTTTGAATATGAAAATATTCACTTTCAGATCTCATATGCTTAGGCCATTGACATTTAATTGCTGAAGACTGGCTCACACATAGGATAACATAGCAGATATTGTTGTTTTGACAATGTCCATGGAAGTATTTTTTATTTGGGTAGGCATTCACTCACTCCACTAAACTTGTTGGTCATTTATACATAGAAGTTATTTCCAAAGCATCAAAACATTTAAAATGCATACAGAGATTAGTGTAGACACAAAAGTCAAACCTTATGCTATTACCTATTCTATGTCTAAGAAGATAGAATTATTTTTCACTTAATAAAAGGTAAAAATTTTAAATATATGATAAAAATATTGTTAATCATTTTTTTGTTTTTGTTTTTTGGTTTTTTTTAAATTCATTTTTATTGTTAGACTTATTGGGGTGACATGTTAGCAAGGATTACATAGGTTTCAGGCATACAATTCTACAGTGCTTTGTCAACTTGTTGTATAATAAGTTCACCACCCAGTGTGAGTTCTCTTTCCATCACCTTATATTTAGCTTCCCCCCTTCTCTCCCATCCCCTCCCATTTCTCCCCTCCCTAACCCACTCATTCCCAAATAAACATTGAACTATTGATTGTGTCCATGGGTTGTTTGTTTGTTCATTTCTTTTCTCTTTGATGCTTTCAGTTTTATATTCCGCATATGAGTGAAGTCATACAGTTCCTTGTTTTTTCTGTCTGGCTTATTTCACTAAGCATGATGATCTCCAGGTCAATCCATTATGTTGCAAATGGCAATATTTCATCTTTTCTTACAGCTGAGTAATATTCCATTGTGTATATGTACCACAGCTTCTTTATCCAGTCATCTGTCTCAGGGCACTTTGGTTGTTTCCATGTTTTGGCCACTGTGAACAGCGCTGCGATGAACATTGGGGTACATAAGTCTTTGCGGACTAAGGTTTTCAAGTCTTTTGGGTAGATCCCCAGAAGGGGGATTGCTGGGTCAAATGGTAGCTCCATTCCCAATTTTCTGAGGAACCTCCACACTGCCTTCCACAGTGGTTGTACCAGTTTGCACTCCCACCAGCAGTGTGCGAGAGTTCCTTTTTCTCCACATCCTCTCCAGCACTTGTTATTCCTTGTCTTGTTGATAATAGCCATTCTCACAGGTGTGAGGTGGTAGCTCATTGTGGTTTTGATTTGCATTTCCCTGATAGCTAATGAGGATGAGCATTTTTACATATGTCTGCTGGCCATTTGTATGTCTTGGTGGGAGAAGTGTCTGTTTAGTTCTTCTGCCCACTTTTTAATTGGGTTGTTTGTTTTTTTGTTGTTAAGCCTTATTAGTTCTTTATATATTTTAGATAGTAGACCCTTATCTGATGCATTATTTGTAAATATTTTCTCCCATACAGTTGGCTGTCTCTTTGCCTTGTTGATGGTTTCTTTTGCTGTGCAGAAGCTTTTGAGTTTGATATAGTCCCATTCATTTATTTGTGTTTTTACTTCCCTTGCCTTTGAGGTCAGGTTCACGAAGTCCTCCTTGAGTCCTAGGTCTGTAAGTTTAGTACCAATGTCTTCTTCTATACAGTTTATTGTTGCAGGTCTGATATGAAGGTCTTTGATCCATTTCAAGTTTATTTTTGTATATGGAGAGAGTTCACAGCTCAAGTTCATTCTTTTGCATATGTTTTTCGAGTTTTCCCAGCACCACCTACTAAAGAGGCTGTCTTTTCCCCATTGTATGTTTTTTGCTCCTTTATTGAAAATTGTTTGTCCATAAATTTCTGTGTTTATTTCTGGGTTTTCAGTTCTATTCCATTGGTCTATATTTCTGTTCTTCTGCCAGTACCAAGCTGTTTTGACTATTGATGATTTGTAATATGAATTGAAGTCAGGGAATGTAATGCCACCAGCCTTATTCTTTTTATTTAGTATTGCTTTGGCAATTCAAGGTCTTTTATGGTTCCATATAAATCTAGTAATTCTTTTATCTATTTCACCACAGTATGATTGTGGGATTTTGATGGGTATTGCATTAAATCTGTAGATTGCTTTGGGCAGAATGGCCATTTCAACAATATTAAGTCTTCCTATCCATGAATAGGAGATATTTTTCCACCTCTTAAAAGTCTGTTTCAATTTCTTTCAAAAGTGTCTTATAGTTTTCCATGTATAAGTCTGTCAAGTTCTTCATTAAGTTATTTCCCAGGTATTTCATTCTTTTTGTTGTGATAGCAAAGGGAATTGACTCCCTCATTTCTTTTTCTGTGGATTCATTGTTTGTATATAGGAATGCTGTTGATTTTTTACATTGATTTCGTATCCTGCAACTTTATTATATTCATTTATTGTTTCTAATAGTTTCCTGGTAGAATCTTTGGAATTTTTCATATAAAGGATCATGTCATCTGCAAATAGTGAAAATTTGACCTCTTCTTTCCCAATTTAGATACCTTTGATTCCTTTCTCTTGCCTGATTGCTGTGGCTAGAACTTCCAGTAGTATATTAAATAGCAGTGGTGACAGGGCATCCCTGTCTTGTTCCTGATATTAGGGGAATAGGCTTCAGCTTTTCCCCATTCAGTATGATGTTAGCCAAGGGCTTGTTATATATGGCCTTTATTATGTTGAGATACTTTCCGTCTATACCTATTTTATTTAGTGTTTTGATCCTAAATGGATGCTGTATCTTGTCGGAAGCTTTTTCTGCATCAGTTGAAATGACCATATGGTCTTTATCTTTGATTTTGTTTATGTGGTGTATCACATTGATTGATTTTCATATGTTGAACCATCCTTGTGCTCCTGGGATGAATCCCACTTGATCTTGATGTATGATCTTTTTGATACATTGTAGTATTCTGTTTGCTAATACTTCGTTTAGAATTTTTGCATCTGTGTTCATCAGAGATATTGGTCTATAGTTTTCTTTCTTTGTGTTGTCTTTGCCAGGCTTTGGTATTAGAGTAATGTTGGCCTCATAGAACGAGTTAGGAAGTATTGCTTCCTCTTCAATTTTTTGGAAGAGTCTGAGGAGTATAGGTGTTAATTCTTCTTTGAATGCTTGGTAAAACTCATTGGTGAAATCATCTGGTCTAGGGCTTTTGCCTTTAGGGAGATTATGGATAGTCGTTTCAATCTCTTCACTATCACTTGGTCTATTTAGATTATCCAGTTCTTCTTGGTTCAATCTAGGTAGGCTATAAGATTCTAGAAACTTGTCCATTTTTTCTAGATTGTTAAATTTAGTGGCACAAAGTTCTTCACAATATTTTCTTATAATCCTTTGTATTTCTGTGGTATCAATGGTAATTTCTCCCCTTTCATTTCTAATTTTGGATATTTGTGTCCTTTCCTTTCGTCCTTTGTTTAGTCTAGCCAGGGGTTTGTCAATTTTGTTGACTTTCTCAAAAAACCAGCTCTTCGTAATATTCATTTTTTCTATTGTCCTTCTTTTCTCTAATTGGTTTAGCTCTGCTTTACTTTTTATTCTTTCTTTCCTTCTGCTGACTTTGGGTTTTGTCTGCCCTTTTTTCCCTTCTTTAAGACGGGATGTTAAGATGTTTACTTGTGATTTTTCTTGTTTCTTAAGATAGGCCTGTAGTGATATAAATTTCCATTTTACTACCGCTTTCGCTGTGTCCCAATAATTCTGATATGTTGTATTTTCATTGTCATTAGTTTCTATATATTTTTTAATCTCATCTTCTATTTGTTCTTTTATCCAGTCCTTTTTAAATGAGCTGTTGTTTAATCTCCATGTATATGTGTTTCTTTCTGCTTTCCTTTTACAGTTGGTCTCCAATTTCAAAGCCTTGTGGTCTGAGAATACACTTGGCATGATTTCGATCTTCTTGAATTTGCTGAGGCTACTTTTGTGTCCCAGCATATGGTCTATCCTTGAGAATGTTCCATGTGCACTAGAAAAGAAGGAGTAGTCTCTTTTTGCTGGATGAAGTGTCCTGTAAATGTCATTTATGTCCACTTGCTTAATGTGTCATTTAGAGCTGTGGTTTCCATATTTATTTCCTGTTTGGATGATCTGTCCTTGGCTGTTAGTGGGGTGTTTAAGTCTCGCACAACCATTGTGTGTTCATCAGTTTTTCCTTTCAAATCTGTTAGTAGTTTCTTTGTATATTTTCGTGCATCCTGGTTGGGAGCGTATATATTAATTAGTGTCAAGTTTTCTTGTTGTTGTATTGTGTCTTTTATCATTATGTAATGTCCATCATTGTCTTTTACTATCTTTTTTAACCTGAAGTTTATTTCATTAGATATCAGTATGGCAACTCCTGCTTTTCTCTGGTTACCATTTGCTTGAAGTATTGTTTCCCATTTTTTCACTCTGAGTCTGTGTTTGTCCTTATGGCTGAGGTGTGTTTCCTGGAGACAGCATATGGATGGGTTCTGTTTTTCAATCTAGTCTGCTACTCTGTGTCTTTTTATTGGTGAATTTAGTCCATTAACATATAGAGTGATGATCGC
>PVJL010005470.1:31734-107819 GCA_004026885.1 Lyroderma lyra
TTTGTTTTATTTTTGTTTCTTTCTTGTTGCCCCAACTTTATTCCATTTTTCCTGATGTTTTGTTTCAGGTCGAAGAGCCTCCTTCAGTATTTCTTGGAGTGCTGGCCTCGTGCTGGCAAATTCCCTCAGCTTCTGTGTGTCTGAGAAGGTCTTTATTCCACCTTCATATCTGAAAGATAATTTTGCTGGATAATTTATTATTGGCTGTAAGTTCCTCTCTTTTAACTTTTTGAATATTGGATTCCACACCCTCCTGGCTTGCAGAGTTTCTGCTGAGAAATCTGATATCAGCCTGATGGGTTTTCCTCTAAAGGTTATAGTTCTTTTTTCCCTGGCTGCCTTGAGAATTGTCTCTTTGTCTTTAGTTTTGGACATCTCTAGTCCCATGAGTCTTGGAGAAGATCTGTTGGGGTCCAGGTATGTAGAGGACCTGTTTTCTTCTTGAACTTGGGGTTCCAGATCTTTCCATAGGTTTGGAAAGTTCTCCTCTACTATTTGTTTGAATATGCTCTCTGTAGAATGCTCTACCCCTTCTTCTATTCCTATTATCCTGATGTTGTTTTGTCTCATGGAGTCAGATAGTTCTTGTAGAGTTCTTTCAATCCTTTTGGTTCTGTATTCCCTCTCTTCCTCTTTCTTAGCTGTTTCCATGTTTTGATCTTCGATATCACTAATTCTTTCCTCCATCTGGTTGGCCCTGTTTCCTATGGCAGTTATTTCATTTCTCACTTCTGTTATTGTATTATTTATCTCTTGCATTTCCATCTCAGTCTTCCTTATGTTTTGAATTTCTTTGTTAAATTGTTCCTTTTGTTCATGGAGTTCCTTTTTTATGTCATTCATGTCCTTTTTTATGTTGTTTATGTCAGCCATGGTGCTCTGCCAATATGTTTTCATGTCTCTCACAGTCTTTAGAATGGCTAATTTAAATTCTCTGTCCCTTAATTTGGAAACTTCTAGGTCTAGAAGCTGTCTTGATAAATTTCTTGTTCTTTCTGAGGAGTTTTAGTTTTTAAGGAATTCATCCTGTCTGCTGGTTTCTTCCTCTTTGACATGAGGGTGTTATGTTCAGTAGTGCCCAGGAGCCCAGATTGGTACTTTTGTGGTGTCTTGCTGTAGGGCAGACATGAGGTGGTACTGGGGGGGGGGGCAAGTTTTGGGAGAGAGAGGGGTTGTTTATTTCTTATTTCTGTTCTCCTGTTACGTTTGGAGGCGGTGCGCATCTATCATGGTCCCTCCACTTCCTGTAGTCAGTTAGTTGGTTGGGAAGGTTGTAGGAAAGGGGAGTGGCCAACTAAAGTCACACCGGGGCAGCTACTCCTTCTGCCCTATGCTGGGGAAGCTGGGTGATGCTGGCCAAGGCTGCTCCTGCTGGCTGGGGCAAATGCTATCAAATCCGCCTTTCTTCCCGGGCCTGCTTGCGTGACTAAATGTTGGGGCAGATTCTGCAGGCTCGCACTACTTTTAGGACCCAGGGACGCGTGAGCAGGTGTGCACACAAGTCCGAAGTTGTGGGTCTGACGCCATGGTAGGAAGGCAGCTGGCCCGCCTCCGCAGCAGGCCTGGAATGGGAGCTGCAGGCCTGGAATGGGAGCTGCAGCCCTTTGCAGGAGCTGCGCATGCTGCGCCGGCAGCTGGCCCACCTCTGCAGTGGGCCGGGACCAGGAACCACAGCCCTGTGCAGGAGCCGCGCGCCTGCTGTGGGTCCCAAGGGAGCCTAGAGCCAAGATGTCGTCTCTGCAGTTCAGAGTCCTCGCTCAGCCCTGCTACCACTCAAGAGTTCCAGAGGCTGGCTCCCAAGGTCTGTCCCCAACTTGCCGATCCAAATTCTAGCTCCCCAGCCTAGCTCCCCAATGGACTCCCAGTGATCTGCCACTTTGCTAGGGCTTTTCCTCTTGTCGCCTCTTGGCTTTCCCCTCCCATGTACTGCAGTCAGCCGCGATGGGGTCCTGTTGTAATCCATCTTTGCTCCCTCCCCTCGCTCCCGCTCGCCCCTTTCTCTCCAAACCTTAGGTGTTTACTTGCAATGCATGGATGTCTCAGCTGCTGTTTTTTTTCACCTAGGGTCTGCTTTCTTGGCTCCTGGGTGGCCATTTAACTGTGTTTTCTGGGAGAGGCTTTAGAGACCTCCTCTCCAGTCGCCATTTTGTCCTCTCCCCATTGTTAATGTGTTGTGTAACTGAACATAGTAGGGTTATTTGGGCTCAACAGATATTAACTCAAAGAGACCATTTAACAACCGAGCATAAATATAAATGTGATTCATGGTAGCTAGAGTTGGCTAACTTTTGTGGATACATTAAAAATCATAAGTTACAAAGCCACAGGACAGATTCTAGAAGGGTTTCAAGTCATTGTAATTCCTTTCTCCATTTAAAAAGTTCTGTGTACAGCAAAGGAACAAAATGAAAAAATATACAATCGTACTCAGCTGTTATCTAAGAAATGTTATTTAACATATCTTTTAAATGCTATAAGGATGCCTTGCATTTTAGATGTAATTTTTTATTTTGAGAGAGAGAGATTGATTTTCTATTTGCTTTAAAATACAAGGGCATTATTAGAACTGTAAAGAAGATGTTAAAAATGGGCTCTGATTTTTTAAGTGAAAAACAATTGATATTGAAACAAGCCATTCATATTGTAGCAGTTGTTCTCTTTTACCCTACATTTAAAACCCACATCTATAAATAAGAATTACACAGTTAGTTTAAGAAAAAGAAATGAAGAAAATAGAAAAAAAGAAAAGGTAGTGTTACTGATATTTTGTTGTTTGATGGTATCTTTACTCTCTATATACCAGGTCTCTGAATGGATTTTCCTTCTTTCTGGAAGTATTTCACATCATGCTTAAGTATTACAAATAAGACTAACAAGAGCTGCTACAAATCTGCCTTCTTTAAACTCAAGTCTAAAATTTGGTCTCGTCAGTGTGACCTCCAGAATAAGCAGATTGCCTGAGGTTTTACAAGGAACCAAATGTGAAATGGTCAGATACAGTGAGAGGATTCTCTTATTATGATTATTTTCTAGAAGTAATTATACATACACAAGAAGTTGCAACAATATCACAGAGGGGTTTCGTATATTCTTCCTCCAGCTTCCCCCAATGTAACATCTGTTAAATGATAAACTGAGGCACATTAACATTTGTAAGTTTACTTGAGCAAACATCAATTTGAATTGGGCAGTACCAAACAGAAAATATTTAGGAGCTATTCTTTAAAACTCAACATTAGTCTCTTGAAATTTCCTTTCTTTTTTCCATATTATCTTGCATTTTCTCTTTCTGCTCAGTTCCATATTATTTCCTTCTGCTCTTCTTTTCTTGACTTCTTAACATGGATGGCTAGTTCACTTAATTGTATCCATATGCATATTCCTAAACCTTCTGATTTGTGTAACAACCTCAGCTCCTGTTCTCTGCCCTGAAATTTCTAGCTGTTTCATACATTTCAAACTCTAATATTTTTCCTTAACTCAGCAATAGTCACATGCTGTTCTTGGGATCATCCTCCTTGTATCATGGTCCAGAAGTGTCTTCAAGCAGGGAGTTGGGGTGGTAAAGAAGCTACTTTCTGTTAGTTCCTCTAGCTGATGTATAATGTTTGAAAACATTGTTCAAATCTTTTGTCCATTCTGTTGTTACTTACACTGGGAAGGGAAATTATTGCAGTGAATCTATCTTAGTTAGAGGTTACTCTAAACAATATTTGAGAAATCATGGAGATAGAGAGTTGCCAAAAGAAAAAAGTGGGATAAATGTCTGTACTTTTACATATGGGTTTTAAGTATGTCCCAGAAATGATGCACCTGTAGTTTTATTATAAGTCATTTTTCTGCATGGTGTTTTAAACTGATAGTTAATAGAGAAAAATAGATGATCATTGGTATCATTTCACTAAGAATAAATTAAGCAAAGTAACTCATTTAGTTTTGCACTAAGTTTACTAGATTTGTTATTTATATACATAAAGAGAGAGTACTTGTATTAATGTTTGATAAATTATATCATAATTTGTTTGAAGGCATGATGAAACAGTACAGGATAGATGATGGATTTATACTATGTTTTCATTTTAAATTAAGAGTTAAAAACCACCTGAGGGAAATGTTGATTTTTAAATATTTGGTTTTAAAACTTCAAAATCTGCTGTTTTAAAGGCAAGCTAAGTGGCCACAGTAGATTAGAGGTAATTTTGAGAGGTTTAAAATTTCTGTTTCATGTGTATATGAAACAGGACAATTTCCTGTTATAGCAACAGTTTTCCTTCCATTGAAATCTTCCTTCTTTGGAGCAAGTTAAAAGTGCAATCAGATATTTAACTGTATCCTTTTGTACATAAAATATCACTATTTATATTTAAATATTGGCAACTTTAAGTGCTTCAGTGGTCATAGGATACGAGAAAGAGAGCATTTTAAATTGAAGAATTGTTCATACTGGCCACTTTCTAAATAGGTTCTGAGTTAAATACCATATTTTTTCAATGTAAGATGCCCCCGTGTATAAGATGCCTTCCATTTTTCTAACCCAACATGAAGAATCCCTCTCAACTAGTTACTCCTGTGTATAAAATGACCCCCAATTTTTGATCTAACAATTTTAAACAAAAGTATCATCTTATACATGGAAAAATATGGTAATTCAAACATTTAAAGCTATTCAAATGATCAAACTACTTTGAGTCCTCTGAAAACATGTTGAGGAAAAAAATAACAATTAGAAGCTTGTGTTTTGCCCAAGTAGTTCAGGTTGGAAACGTTAATGATGAACTGACAATGGATGAATGGCCATAAATGAAGAACAGGGAGATACATTTTAGGAATTATTTATGAAATTACTTAATTTTAGGACATTTTGAATGAACAAGTTTCCTAGTATAGTTTATGATATTTGTGTACATATCTATATTTATATTTATGTAATATTTATAATTTATAAATTATATTTTAGTTGTAATATTTACAGTTGAGTTGTAATTTTAATGTGTTCACAGAAGGAAGCAGGCAAGGTGTTATTCTATTTCACCATATTGGATTTCCCAAAGTACATATCATTTTTAAAGTCACTTTTACAGTGGTTCTCAACCTTCCTAATGCTACGACACTTTAATACAGTTCCTCATGTTGTGGTGACCCCCAACCATAAAATTATTGGTAGCTACTCTCTACACATGTGTGACTGGTCTGCATAAGTACATGTCCACATAAATATGTGTTTTCCAATGGTCTTAGGCGACCCCTGTGAAAGGGTCATTTAACCCCCAAAGGGGTCGCGACCCATGGGTTGAGAACTGCTGCTAGTAGATGAAAGTTTATTGCCCTGTTTTAATAAGCTTATATATGTGGATACACACACACACACACACACACACACACACAGAAATATACACACACAGAAACATACACACACATACACACACATCACATATGTAACCTTATTAAAATAGGGCAATAAACTTTCATCTACTAAAAAATGACTTTAAAAATTATATGTACTTTGGAAGATCCAAGATGGCAAAGTAGATAAACACTGTGCTTACTTCCTTCTGTGAACACATGAAAATTACAACTCAATTATAGAACAGCCTGAAGAACCATCTGAAGTTTAGCTTCACAGAAGTTTTATAACTAAAGATATAAAGAATATGCCTCCTGGAGACTGGTAGGAGGGGTAGAGGTGTGTAACAAGCTGGCCCCAAACTTTAGTGTGGCAGTTAAGAATCGAAAAGGCTCTCTTGGCCACAGAGGTTTCCACCAGAGGAACGAAGGATCCCAGCCCCAAACCAGACTCTCCATCCCAGAGCGCTGGTTCTGGGAAGAGGAGCCCCACAACATCTGACTGTGAAAAACCACCCAGGTGGAATGGAAGGCTGTGGAAATCCTAGACATCCTCTTAAAGGGCCCATGCACAGACTCGCTCACTTAACAAACACTCGCCCTGGGTTCTAGGGGAAGGATGGTGTCTTGTGGGGAGAGAACATCAGAGGCATATGGTGGGTATATTAAGGTGTATGGCTTCAGGGCAAGGACTGGAGGATAGCTGCCATTTTCCCTGTGTGGTGTTCTCCTACTGTGCAGCCTGCAGATGGACACTATCTTTCCTGTATTAAGTAAGCCCTCTTTAACACAGCCAAATCTGAATCTGATTGGTCTGATGAGCTTTGCCACTCCACCCTGCTAACTCACTGGGATCCCACTCTAACCAACTACCCAATATCAGAAGCACATTCTCTTGGTGAATAGCCAGCCCCTTCCTCATTGCACTCTTTCTTGGAAAACTATCAGAGACAGCGGGCCCCAGGTGGTCAGGAACTGAGACTTTTGCTGAGTATGCAGGCTCAACACTGACACCGAATCAGAATCTATTATTAACCTGGTGACCACAACTCTTCATTCTAGTGATTCCCTGAGACTCTGCCTCACCTAACTCATGAACCAAGTAAGTTTTGATCAGCAGTTAAACCTTAAGGGAGCAGGCAGATAGCAGCAAGCCTCAGGATGTCCTGGCTGTGTATAGAGCTACCCCAGCCCTGGTACTGGTGGCATATGTCCTCAGTTCACAGTGTGGCCTCTCCCACACACCTCCAGGTTTAACACAGGCAGCAAACTACTGTAGATCACTTTGTAGCTCCTACAAGGCAATCCCTTAGCAAAGTTATGGCACCTTACCAAGTTGTTTGTACAGTGCTGCCAATGTAAATGCATGGTAGCAAATTCGCAGACTTAATTGTCAGATTTTGGGTCCAATGACAGCTCTGATGGCCATTCCAGAAAAAGAGTTCCAAAATTGCTTTAAAGAGTGGACTAGGCACTGGCATCGGTGCATATCTTGTAAGGGGTGTACTTCGAAGGGTAGTGGAGAGGGGTGGGTGAAAAGGAGGAAGGGATTAAGAAATACAAATTGGCAGATATACCAAGGTTATGACACCTTACCAAGTTGTATGTACAGTGCTGCCAACATAAGCAAACAGTGGCAAGTTTGTGAACTTCATTATCGGACTCTATATATATATATATATATAATCTACATGTCTAAAAGAATAAAATTATAAAATTATGTATTATACATTCCCATTTTGGTAAAAAATAAAATACATATTTATAAAAAGACAAATTGGTTGTTACAAAGTAGTCATAGGGATATAAGGTATAGCATAAGGAATATGGTGTCAGATGGGTACTAGATTCAGGGTATGGGACAGGGATTCAGAGGCAGGGTGGAAAAGGTGAAGGGATTAAGAAGTACAAATTGGCAATTCAAAATAGTCATGGGGATGTAAGGCATAGCAAAGATAGTCAATAATACAGTAATAACTATGTATAGTGTCAGGTGAGTACTAGAGTAGACAAGAGGATCACTTGTTAAATTATATAAATGTCTAACCACTATGCTGTACATCTGAAATGAACATAAAATAACATTGAATGCCAACTGTAATTGAAAAATTATAAAATGGAGCAAAAGGGAATAAGAGTTCCAAATTTCCAGGTACAAAACAAAGAAGTCATGGGGATGTAATATACAGCATAGGGAAGATAGTAATGTTGTGTTAGCATAGTATGATGTCAGATGGTTGCTAGACTTAATAGGGTGATCACTTCTTCAGGTACATAAATGTTGAATAACTATGGTATACCCCTGAAAATAATATAACATTGTGTGTTAGCTGCAGTTTTAATAAAAGTCTTAATAAAATAATAACACGTACTATAAGAGGCTTAAATATGGATGTAATAATAACATAAGTTACCATGTTTTTAAAAACTACTGTATTCAGGTACCATGGTAGGCTCTTAATGAACATTACCACTAGTTGTCACAATAACTCTTCAAACTAGATGATGGTAACTACTTTTTTTTTTCAAGTGGAGAAACAGCTCACTTAGGTTGGACACCTTGCCTGAAATAAAGGCCGGATTTGACTATAGGTCTCCTGGAGTCTGTCTTGAATGCTATTTTGCCTTGAAATGCCACAGATGTGACATAGGTTCATTTGAGTTTTGATTTTTTAAAAAAACACTCCATACATTTACAGTATGTTTCATAGAACTTTGGTGGCTGTCGTTGAAGTCACAGGATTTTTCAACTCATATTTCATTTGAATAAAAGAGGCCATAATGTAAATACTGCTTCTCTACGATGTTTCGTATCACTTTAACTTTACCATAGTGATGTTTGCTAGATTTTTATCAGAGCCCTTGGTGTGCTTTGAACCCATACTTTTAAGTGTGGCCAACTCTGTCATAAAACACTGAGTTCATGCTCAGGTTACTCTTGCATCAATTCTGTTACCTCTTATTAAAATCATTTCAATTTTCTTTTGTTTGCTAAAGAAGACTTATAGTGATATTTTAAAAATTACTGAACTCTGAAAATTATCATCATAGATTTAGTTTTCATTTCTCCTTTCTCATCCTAAAATTATCATAGTTATATGGAATCTAAAGAACTATAAGTTAGGATCCTGAGAAATTATACTGCTTTTTCAAATTTCAACAACCTTTTCCTGTCTTGAAACCTCTGGAACCATTTCAAAAGTAAGATATTTTTACAAATATATTGTTAGGGCTTTGATCTCTAGCCATTGTCTTTTGAGTTTTCTGGATTTAGATCAAACATCTATAGTTGTCATATTAATGAAATTTATGCTGATGAAAACACAGACTGCATATCATCTAGAAACTGCTATCTGTAGTTCACATTTCAGTGTAATTTAATAGATAAATGGATTTGCTTTTTGGAAGAGGAATTATTTTTCTGGAACTATTCTCCATGAAGAGTTCCTGTGGTTCCTATTATGACCATTGGTGGATTAAAATAAGAAGTAATATTTCTCTTCTTGCAATGATAAACCAAGGTTGTAATTTTATAGCATTATTCCATATTACTCCATGCCACCTGATTGCAACAAAACTTCTCAGGGTTTAGACTGCATATGATCATATTTACATTTCATTCTAACCTACTTTTGTATAGTGCCATGATTTAATAAATAGCTGCTCTTAATCAATAAGATAAGGACACAATAGGAGAATGATGTGTCTAATAAATCCATTTCTGATTTTTTGTGAAAAACAAGTTTTATTGTTTTGTTGACATTGTTTCAAACTGATTTACAGGAGTAGATAAAAGAGCCACTTTTTACACCTTCATAAATTTCATAAAGAAATTGCAATTTAGATACATGCTGGTAAAAAGAACATTTTAAAATCAATTTGCAAATAAATTGGGAAATTCAGATTAAAAATTTTATCATGTCAACAAATCTATATTGGCTTTATAGATTTTTTTAAAATTCTGGTGTAATCCACAAAGATCAAATTAGATGCCTTTAATTTCTCTAAACAATAGCAAAAATAACAAACCTTTATAACAATAACAGTTTTGTTCAAAACCATTTTCAACATTCCAAATACCAGGAACTGCGCTAAGCCTTTTATATGTGTATTTGTTTTGTAGATAATTTCCTTTGTGGTTCAAATGTTTTTAGCTTGATGTAGTCTTGTTTGTTTATTTTTGCTTTTTGTCTTTGCCCTAGTTAACATATTGGGGGAAAAAAAACCAAACATATATATATATATAAAGACCAATGTCAAAGAGTTTACTGCCTATGTCCTCTTCCAGGAGTTTTATGATTTCAGGTGATACATTAAGATTTTAATCCATTTGAATTTATTTCTGAATATGGTATATGAAAGTAGTTTAGTTTCAAATTTTGCGTTTATTTGTCCAGTTTTCCCAGCACATTTTATTGATGAGACTGGTTTTTTTTTTACAGGTTTTTAAAAATTTTTTATTAAATTCATTAGGGTGACATTGGTTAGTAAAATTATATAGGTTTCAAGTGTACATTTCTATTATCTAATACATCATCTATATATTGCATTGTGTGTTACCACCCAGAGTCAGTGCTCCTTCCATCATCGTATATTTGACTGCCTTTACCCTCTTCTACCACCTTCCTCTCCACTTAAGCCCTGGGAACCACCAAAATGTAGAGACAGTTTTTATCTCACTGTGTATTCTTACCTCCTTTGTTGTAGATTACTTGATCTTATAAGCATAAGTTTATTTCTGGGCTCTCTATTCTATTTCATTGATCTCCGTGTCTATTTCTATGTCAGTACCATACCACTTTGATTACTACAGTGTTGTAGGGTACTTTGAAATCAGCACGCGTGATACTTACAACTTTGTTCTTCTTTTTCAAGCTTGCTTTGGCTATCTGGAGTCTTTTATAGTTCCATGTAAAATTTAGGATTATTTGTTCTAGTTCTGTAAACAAATGCCTTTGTTATTTGATAGGGATTGCATTGAATCTATAGATTGCTTTGGGTAATATGGATAGTTTAATGATATTAATTCCTCCTATCCAAAGCATGGTATATTCTTCCATTTATTTGTGTTTTTAATTTCTTTCCGTAAATTCTTACAGTTTTCACAGTACAGATCTTTTATTTCCTTGTTCAACAAAACAAAAAGACAATCTACTGAATGGAAGAAGATATTTTTGCAAATAATATATCCAATAAGGGATTACTATCCAAAATACATAAAGAATTTATGCAATTGGACATAAAAAACGGGCAGAGAAACTGAATAGAATTTCTTCAAAGAGAACATACAAATGGCCAAAAGACACATGAAATGATGTTCAACATCACTAATCATCAGGGAAGTGCAAATTAAAACCACAATGAGATATCATCTCACACATGTCAGAATGACTATTATAAAAAGACAATGAAGAGTAAGTGTTAGTAAGGATGTGGAGAGAGAGGAACCTTTGTGCACTGTTGATGGGATTGTAAACTGTACAGCCACTGTGGAAAAGAGTATGGAGACTCCTCAAAAATTAAAAATAGAACTATCATATGATCTAGCCATTTCACTTCTGGGTATTCATTAAAAAAATTAAAACACTAATTTGAATAAATATATACAGTCCTATGTAATTGCAGCATTATTTACAATAGCCAAGATATGGAAGCAACCTAGGTGTCCATTGACAAATGGATAAAGACAACATGGCACATATACAAGTATACAATGGGATATTACTCAGCAATAAAAAAGAATGAAATCTTGCTGTTTGTGATCCATGGATGGACTTGGAGGATATTGTGCTGAGTGGAATAAGTAGGATGGAGAAAGACAAATACTATATGATTTTATTTATATGTAGAATCTAAAAAAAACATAAATGAACAAATAAAACAAGCTTACAGACACAGAGAAGAAACTGATGGTTGCCAAACAGGAGGGGTAGGGAGACGGGCATAAAAGGTGAAGGGCATTAAGAAGTACAAACTGAGTTATAAAATTAGTTGTAAGGATGTAAAGTACAATATCGGGAATATATTCAATATAATAACTATGAACAGAGTCAGGTGGGTACTATACTTACCATGGTGACCACTTTGTAAGGGCTATAAATGTCTAATCACTGTTTCACACCTAATACTAATATAATATTGTATGTCAATCATAATTTAAATTAATTTTAAAAAGAGTATTTTCCTACCCATTTGATATATTTATATATTGTAATATGATTACCAAATGGTCTTAACTAATACCATTATCAAGTCACATTATCGTTATTAACCCCATCCATTCTTTTAGCTATAAATACTTACATTTTTGCATAGTTGGTAATTTGCCTTTATTGATTAAGTCTCATTTATTCAAATGATTTTAAAATTTATGAAAATTAACATTTCTCTTATATCCAGAGTTCAAAATAAACATCAGTTACTTTTTTAAAGTTCCAATGATAGTGACTGCTAATTTATTGGACACAATTAAAAGTAATTATGAAATATTCTATGTCAAACTCAGGTACTTGGCTATCTTTTTGAAAAATTACAAACATTGGAAATCAGGGTATAATTAATATTGTTCTTAAAACTGCTGTATGTTTATAATATGCATTATTGCTTACTGTACTTTCTACTATTTTTCTATCATGATAATTTCACTAGTATATTGTTTCTGTTGCAACTGTTACAACCAACTCTGGATAATTTAAACAGGAAAAGAAATTCTTTGGACGGATATAGGATTGTCCACAGAGTGAATTTTATTTATATGTAGAAAGGCGAGATTGGGTAAGCAGGCATCAGAAACAATGGCTCTGGAAATTTTGGGAGCTGGCACAGTGGGTAATATATTTACAGTATTGTTAGAGGGTTGAATTTTTGTCAAATATTTTAAAACTTCATTCAAAATATAATTTCCTAGAAGAGAGTATCTTATTGCTGCATTTGGATCATGTGCTCATGAAAGTATATGCTGTATTTTGATTGTCAGTCCCAACAAGACTGTATTTGAAAGGTTATGATAGTTCCTCAAAGGGAATCCAAGTTGTTATCATGGATGCTGGAGAAATCAATAGATATCCTTTAGACTAGAATCACCAATAATTGTTTCTCATCACTAATTGTCCAAGTAAATAACTTCTAAATTTAAAAGAATATCATTTCATCTACTTTTAAAAGCAACCTATTTTGAAGCAAGACTATATTTTTGGTTCTTAGATTTCCAGTTGTGATTATTGTCAGTCATATAGATTAAACAATGTATCATACAATGTAAGTTAGTCACCTTTTTTCTGTTTACTTGCTTCATTTCCTCTGTAATGAGGCCTCCCTTCTGAATTAGTTAAACTTTGACTACAGTACTGTTTCAAGTATTTTCCTTAGATTGGGTATATGGATGACATAGTCTAAATCTTTTAACTCTGATAATTAAACAACAGCTTGGCTGAGTCTAGGAATGGGTTGCAGTTCTATTTCCTCAGTAGTTTGTGCCTAGTGGTACTTTGTCTTACAGTCTTCCGTGCTGCAGATGAGAAATCTAATTCGAATCTACTGCTTCTTCCTTTGTAAATTATTTTTTCTTTAGCCTGTGAAATTTTCTCCCATACAACTTGATTATTGTTCATGTTTTGTACCAATCATTTAAATAAACTCCAAAATTATACAGATTATACATGATCAAGTAATCAAAAGATGAAACACCTTCTAGAACAGTAAGGGCATTGTTATTTAATTCACAAGTAACAACTATACCAGGACAGCAAATGAAGAATGTATTAAAACATTGCTGAATCTTAATTAACACATTAAGATAAATAAAAGTTATCACATCTCCCAATTTAAATGGGTTCCCTTTAAAACTCTCTTCATCTAATTGAATCTCAGCTTTTCCTCAAAAATAAATGAGTTCTAGTATTTAAATATCTGAGATGCACTAAAGAATTCTATATCTTCTCCTTCTTTGTTGTTATGTGGAGACTGTTTTATGTTTCAGCATGAAATATAAAAATCCTTAAATGAAACATGCAGTATATATATGCCAGGCTCAAGTTCTCTCTGTGTTATACAATCCTAATGTTTATTTGTACACAGTTATTTCAACAAAGTAAACAATATCTAAGAGGGCACCAGAATTTTTGCTATACATGTTTTTGCTGTCCTTCAAGACTAGGAAAGTCCACTAAGAAAATACATAATATATTGTGCTCAATAAGGACCATTATAATTCAGCATTCCCACCCACTTTTGTGTTCTCCTAGATCTCACTGAGTACATAAAGCTAAAATCCATGTTTCTCAGATTCCTCTGTGTCTAATGTTCTGACTGTACATAGGTTTTGCCAATGAGAATATCCTTTTAGAGTTGGCAGTTGAAAGATGGCTGAGACCATAGTTATCTGTTTCCTGTGTTAGCTGGCAACCTAGTTGGGATACGAAAGTGGACAATGGCCAGTTTCCATCTTTCAGAGTTCAGTCACATTTCCACGAGTGTGTGGTAGGTGTGCGGTGGCTGCCGCAGTTAGCATTTCCAGTGGCTCTTGCTACTTTACAAATGAATTCACATTGAAACCGGATGCCACTCTACTTCTCCAGCATGCCCGTAATATTGTAAGATTTAATTTGTAGTTCAATTGATTCATATTAAAATACCTGGAGTAGTTTCTGTTTCTTGACCTGAATCCTGAAAGATAGTTATTGTATATATCTTAGAAATAACATTTGTGCATGTGTTTGTGCCAAACCTAGAATTACATCCTTGATTTACTAAGTACTTTTCACTTGAACATGCTAAGCCTCAATTCACTCAACATACAATGTTTATAAAATGTTTATCACACTATAATAGTGTAAGGATACAATTGTGCAATATATACAAAATATCTGCACCAAATAGCATTAAATATAGTGTGACAGGCAGATGGTGAGCAGTTGTGAGGATATGAGAGTTGAAATTATGGAAGAATGCTTCAATTTGTTTTTTGTTTGTTTGTTTCCATAAAAGTTAAATTTTTGTTTGTTTTACGTATTTTATCCAGTTTTCTGACATTCAGTAGATGGATGCATTGAAAAACAATAAAAAACATCAAAAACAGATGTGTAATTTTCATGAGTTCCAGGATATAATTATGACAGGTAATAAATAAACTAAACACAGTAAGCAAGAAAATGTACTTAGGTGAGGGAATAGAATTTTGTATACATGTGAACAAATTGATTGTGTTGCTAGAGAGTAAAGCACATTCAATTTACATGTAATAATTAAAATAAATATGCATTGAACTCATGGAAATCAGACTAGTTTTAGGGAAATACTTTCATTTTCACAAGACAGAAGGTTAATCAAGGCATAGGTGTTATGTTGAATAAATTAAAGTAAATTAATTTGAATATTCTTTTTTTGGTAAATGTGCTGTTTGAAATTTTTCAAGATTTTATCTTAATATTAATAAATTTATTCATTATAAAAATATTTTCCTCAATTTGTATAATTTTCATTTTCTCCAAAGAATTTGAAAGAAAATCTGCATAAATTATATTTCCTTGAATTGATTTTACCGAAACCTTTACTTGTTCTTTTAGACATTCATCTTTAGTTGAAGGATCAAGTAAATGGAAATAAGATGATACTTGTAGCTTAAAAATTCGTTTGATACCATCGAGAGCATATAGGCGTATACTTTCCTAAATTATACTAAGTGGTTCTTTTTGAAAAATGCAATTTTGAAAACAGGTTATTTAGTGATCCATCATATTCATAAGTATATCCAGGAAATAATAAAATAAAGGGAATGTACCATTTGAGTTGACAATTAATTTTAAGTGAATTTACGCTCCTAAGAGGTACTTTCAGGTAATGTTATTTTGATCATTTATTCAAGTTGTAGACATGCAATCTCTGGCTTATAATGTGGATCACAGATGTAAGATTTATAAGGTTTTAAAATTTAATTTTTGCAATTGTTACTTTTATTAAAATGTCCTTTTCCCCTTAATTACAGCATTACACTCACATAATATGAATTTCAAAACCTTTGATACTAGATAAATTTCATTTTAACACATTTTCTTGTATATTTTCAACAGTTAAATTTAATACTCAAAATTTTAGATTTTTACCTACTGATGGCTGTTTGTAACCAAAATATCACTTAGCATTATTATACTTTGAAAAGTGAATGAAGAATTATATTAAAAAAACAACTCCCACACTTTTAACTAATACTACACTGTGGAAATTAATATGGTAGGGGATGTGGATATTATCTTTAATAATTAAAAAAAGATAATGGACACATGGGCTCAGATTGTGGGTAAATATATACACATAACACTAACATATGTTTGTGAGGAGCTTATAAACACACTATTCCAATTTGAGAGATACCTTTAAAAATAGTTATTTTCTCTCTGTTAGCTCAGAAAACAATTGAAGTTTATCTTATTTGGTCAAGTGGCAGAAGCCTTGTGTCACATGATGATAGTATCATGTTTACTCATGAAAGCTTGGCATGTTTACTTCAAGGGATCTACAATCATAGGTACTATATCACTATATCATTCAGTTTATCATTTAGTCACATAACTATCCACCTTTTATGTTAAGCAGATCTTCAGTTCAAATTTTTCAATGTAGAAAATATTTTTAAAAATGATTTAAAGAAATTGTTGGAAAGAGCCCAGGGGAAAAGAGAATTAAGAAAAATTTACAAAATTTCTTAACAAATGTTAGAGAATGCAGGCTCTCCAGTCATATATTTGGGTATGATGATCTGTTCTGTCAGGCCTAGTTTCTTGGAGATTTTATCATTCATCTTCTGTGATTATATTTATAGTGCCTTTCTTCATTCTTTTCATTGAAAGAGAGAGAGAGACCGAGAGACAGAGAGAGATGGCATGCTATTTGTCCAAGAAGATCCCTGTGCAAAGTTAAGTAGAAGATCCCTGTGCAAAGTTAAGTAGAAAGTGCTTTGGAGTAAGAAGAAACGTCTTTTTAAAATTAGTTTTATAAAGCAGTTAAGGTAACTTCCCCACAGTGCTGACCCCACAATTGGGACACACAGTCCCAATTTCTACAGTGGTCTGTACCACATGGATTTCAGTGACCATGTTTTCAGCTTGAGGTGTCTGGGAGGATGATAGATAAGAATAATAAAGAGAAAGAGGTGCTTTATAGTGGGCAATCATGGGTAAGAAGAAACACAGCTTACTCCTTAAGAAAAAGAACAACTTTCTCTGAGCTGATCAAATTTTTATTAACAGATAAGGCTTAATAAAAACTATAAAAACTCAACATCTTCTTTAACACGTTTTCTAAAAACTTTTTTTCTATGCAAACAACAGAAAGTGAAGGTTGATCTTACATATTTTTATTCCTATCCTCGATCATGAAAGGAAAGAGAGAGGGAGGGAATAAAGAAGGGAGAGAGAAAAAGGGAATGGTGAGGAGAGGGAGGGGATAGACAGAAAGAGTGAATATAAAAATCTCTATGTGAATAAGTGCATCATGGGAAAAATATATAGATATCATGAGTTTTGATATATGAAAAGATTAGAGTCTTCTGTTCTAGCATATTCTACTTGAAAATAAACTTGTATAAAAATAAGACAATTTCAAATATTTACATCTGATTTTGTTATACTAGTATATATAATTTTTCTTTTATTATTTTGTGGAAAATCCTTTTTATTACAATGTTAAAATCAGTAATAATTCTAGTCATTGAAAATCCAATTCAACATTTTATAATACACATTGTGTCTCATTGCTTGGCACCCATTCATGTTAATTTGAGCTAATGTGTGCTTTTATTCATTTTATTTTCTTTTTCTGCTGAGAATCATTATTTTGGTTCTACTTGAGTTTAAATTTCTCTCTGGCTGTTTAACATATGAACTCATAGTCACAACTAAGCATGTAAAGATGATTTCACAATACTGTCAATTACATTAAAGACATCAGTCCATAGGGACAAATAGTTTGGCTCTTACTTATAAATATTCATGCATTTTCAAGAAATAAAATTTGATTTCTCTTTTATTTAAATTTTGATTTTTACTTAGTGAAAATAATTCAAGCTTATTAAGAAGAACCTATACATTGGAGTAAATATAAGCATAAGGAAGTAACTCGAAAGCCAAACATATAAAAATATATGTGTGTATATTAAGATACAAATTATTTTATAAAACTGAGGTTATATTAACAATTCATCATTTAATTAAAATGGTTACATTTATTTTTCTTGAAATTAATCGAAGGGAAAAATAAATTTAAAAAACTGAAGACTATTGAGTTATCAAGTCATGAAAAGACATGGAGGAAACTTAACTTTGTATTGGAAAGTGAAAGAAGACTATCTGAAGAGATTTCATACTAGATAGGGACTTCAGGGTAAAATAATACTGGGCACAGATTTTAGTCCATTCATTTTGAGTTCCAGCTACTACCTACAGGTTCCAGCTTGCTCAGTTATGTTTCTTTCCTGATTGTCTGTCCTGTGTATTTCAAGCTTTAGTGTCTGATGCTGAGACAGCAGCCTTATAAAGACTGCTTATGTATATTAACTCCCACAATTGGGTAAACCAATTCTCTATAACAAACTCTTACTATATCTCCTACTGTGAACAATGATGGATTCAATCATGGTGTGTACAAAGCAATTTTAAATAATTATTACTTTTCTATAAATTGTTTTAGAAAGATGCAAGTATATATTTGATATGTCATTTTTATTTAGACATACAGCCTTACTTTACTAGTATAAATAGTGCTGAGGTAACTTAAATATCTTGAGAGACTACAAAATAAGCACTTAAGGAATTGGAAATATTGTAATACAAATTTAGACTGAAAATCATTCTGTAATTTTATTATTCATATATGCAATGACTTCATATTAAAATATGAGCTAAATTTAATGAAAAGAATAATTTAATACTTGCAGAGAATAACAAGATGTTGATTGTGTTTTAAATATACATGCCATTATAATATTAAAAAGATGCCAACTCGGTACTTATGAAATGCATTGACAGTCAAACTCAAAAATATTAATTTTGGAAAGCTTACAGGCAGAACTTCAAAGGTAGACTTATTTGTTTCCTTGGAATGCTAAACTTCCAAAATAGACGTTGTTCCAGCTTCTTTTTATCCTGCTCTGAGTCACTACTTAAAAAAATTGAATCATAAATCAAGTATCACAAACAGTGCATAGTCTGAATATGGAAAAATTTAAACTGGAATTTTGCAAGCGTTCTACGTATTTGGTGCGTCAATAATTCTGTCTTTATCTAAGATCATAATTGTAACATTTTCACCTTCAGACAGTGTTGGGAGGCTTTCACTATTTTGTAATCTTCATGTAAATGTTGAACTGAATTTCAAATGGAAATAGCAAATCAGACATAGTCAAATATTAACTTTACTTTTAGTTGCATACCTGTAAGCAAATGGCCTTTTACTATGGATTCTGCTTCTCTGTGTGATCAGATTTTGATTATATTTTTCAGTAATATTTTATTGAGCCAAGGAACAGCCAGTGTTTTGTTTCAAGCTTCCTGGAGAGACTGACACATGATTTATCCTCATTTAACCTAACTGTTTGAACACAGGCCACAATACGTGGGAATATCTAAAGTACTCCTGTATGATGCATTTTTTTCTTTTCTTCCCTTCTAAAATGTCATAACCACCTGTTTTTTTCACTCTGAAAACATCAATTTCCTCACTTTTAAATCTTATCTGTCTTAAGACAGTATACTCTATTGTAAAGCAATAACACCTTTGATGGCAGAGCTCTACATTTGTCATCTTTGAATCTTTAGTAACCAGTAAGGTGGCTGACGGTATGGATTTAAAGGTAGCTGTGCAATGATAGCATAAGGAACAAATAAATGAGATTAGCTGTTTCTCCGACTAGCCAGAAATTAGCCTTTCCTACTCTGAAGTCTCTGTTAACACATGTGTGCATGTCCCTGCGTGCGTGTGCATGTATGTGCATATGTGTGAGTGTGTGTGCGTACATGTGTGCATGTCTGTGCGTGCATGTGTGTGCGTGCGTGCATAGCTTTAACTCTTTCAGGAGCCCCCCTTCACCTACTGTTGAGGCCGTGCAGGGCATCATATGAAATGTAGGTGCATCTATCTTTAGCAGTTCAGGGACTCTTTCTGAAACCAATCTCCTTAATCCCCTTGTGAATATTTTTTTCTGGTTGTTTATTTCATATTTTCTGCTTTGTTGTCCTTAGATTCTGCCACTCTCCAAGCCTCGTTTGTTGTAGTTGTGGTTATTCCTGATTACTACACTAGGAATACTCACCAAGACACTAAGCTTGACCTTAGGGAGCTTCTATTCTAGTAGGATCCAAGGGCTGCCTGGCAAGTGTCTGGCCATGTAATATGAAAAAATAGAGGCATTTATGTCTGGAGTTTTTTCCGGACAGTATTTGTTATATTAGAAAAATGTGGCCTATTTACACACAGCTAGAAGTAAACTGGACTGTGTCAATACAAGAAGACTAGAAATAACATAAGTAACTTAGGGGCAAAAGAATTTTTAGACAGACAAGCAATTATCACATTGAACCAAAAGGCACAAACTTCATATATAAAAAAGAACTGACAGATTAGATTTTGGTAAATTTTTTTGTTGGTGACTAATCTTCAAACAACTCTGAGAAAATATGTAATTGACAGAGGTCCCCTGGATATTGTTCAATTGCAGATTCTGATCCAGTAGGTCTGAGGCCTGCATTTACAAAAATCTGCCAGGTGATGCCAATGCCATTCTTACAGTATCAAGATCCTAATACACCAATTTTCTTTTAATATAGTCAGATAAAAACACAAAAATATTTTGTTTTAATCTCTTAATTTACATATATCTAGACACTATATCCATATATATCTATATATCTAATTTACATATTAGATATAGCTAATATATATTATCCAAAATAAAAATCTATCTATATATAGCTAATGTAGTATTACTGATGTATTATGTATGTATTATAACATATCGCCTTCAAAATAATTACAGAATATTTTAATGTTAATAGAAAAAATATGTACAACCCAACATTCAATATTAGATTCAATTTTAGATTTATGTTTCTTTATTCAATGTTCACCTTTATTTTACTGTTTCAGAAAGCTGCTTTTACATTTTCTGGGATAGATCTTCCAATAGTGTATGTATATGTTTAACATGACAAATAAGTTACTCTTATGTCAGTCAGTCAGTCTTTCTCTCTCTCTCTCTCTCTCTCTCTCTCTCTCTCTCTCTCCCTCCTCTCCCTCTTCCTCCCTCCCGCCCTCCCACCCTCTCTGAAAGGTCTTATGTAAAATCACAGGAGAAATATATTAGAAATGTGCTTATAATAATCAGCTGAGCGTAGTGGTGATGGAACTACATGAAAATGTTAATAGTTTAGAGTTCCTCAGACTACCTTTTCTTCAGTTATTCATTCATCCTGGTGACTTTTCTCCCTAGTAAATCAGGTAGCAATCATTCTGGGCTCAGCAAGAAACCAGAGCTCCACCTACGGGCAGAGTCCCAGGCTGAAATCAAGAAAGTGAGTGTCGCAACCCATGTAACGTATTTTATGCAATTCACAGATAGAAGTCGGTCAAGGAATGTAAAATTGTATTTGAAGAATCAAGTTTTACCATTTTACTTTCTTTTCCTCTATGTCTACTTTGAAAACAAAATAGACCATCACAACTGTGATACATTCTTAAAAAGAAAAAAACAACTTCTCTATGTAAACTTTTCAAAAGCAAAGTTCTTTTCAAAATAATTAAAATACATCAGAAATGGATAGTTACATTGCAATTTCACATTATTAACAATGATAAATTTATACAATTCTAGGGTCATACAACTGACTAACCTCTTACAAATTCTACTAAAGATTGAGCATTATTATAAAATTTAATTCTTGGAACCAGGCACTATTTACTCAACATAAAGTGATTTATTTATAATTCATGTCTTCACTAAATTGCCTTGAGAAAATAAGTTGTTTAAGGTCTCTTTATATTTGTAGAATTAATCTAGAATGCTGTACATTTCTCAGTAGAATTAAAAATCACAATCTCATGATTATGTGCAATTATTAACTATATTAAGTTTTTTATAATAGTACCTACTTCCTTTTTAATTGTTTAAATTAAAAATTTTTTATTATTAGATTTATTGGTGAGACATTGATCAGCAAAAATTACATAGTTTCCAGGTGCACAATTCTACATTACTTCCTTCATGCAATGTATTATGTGTTCATCGCCCAGAGTCAGATCTCTTTCCATCACCATATTTTGTGTCCCTGTCCCTTCTCCCCTACCCCCCTCCTCCCTTACCCTCAGATAACTACTAAATTATTGACTGTGTCCATGAGTTTTGTTTCTTTGTTGTTTTCAATTTTATATTCCATATATGAGTGGAATCATGTAGTTCTTGTTCCTTTCCGTGTCTTATTTCACTTAGCATGATGATTTGCCCATTTTTTAATTGAGATCTTTGTTTTGTTTTTTTCTTCATACATACATTTTACTGACCAAAACATGTCTTTGATTCCTTTAGCTGAGTGTAAGAAATAACAACAAAACATCTGGCCTACAAATCCCAAAACTAAGCTTCTCATTTCCTGCTTTTCACTGCACAGAAAATGCCAATGAGAGACTCACTTACTGGCATGCTGTCTTCTTGCTCATTAATATATTACAGGCTCTGAGATAATTGGAGTCAGGAAAACTTTAATCCTTCTTAGACCATACTCTACAAATTAAGTTAACACAGAAATCCACAATTTGTTACATCTATTAGTGTTGTTTAAAAAGAGTGAATTTGTAAACCATGTTAAAACTTTGGAGTAAAATGAAAGCACATAAAGGCCATTACATATGAAATAAGAGATGTCGCACTGTAAAGGAGGGGGGAATAATGTAAGCTTGGAAGTGCTGCTCTAAGCAAATGTCATGTAGCTAACCCTCAGGGATAAGAGCAAAGTACAGAGCAGATTATAAAAGGGTTAACCAGAATACAGGGAGGAGGAACTTATCACTAAGTGCTTTTATTTCATCACTAATTTGCATGTTAGAAATGCAAACATTTCCAGACTTAACTTTATGTAAGGCTGAGATCACAAAGCTAATTGTAAATTATGATGTCTTTGACACAGAAGAAAACCTGAAGGAAAAAGAAAATGCAAAGCCCTTCTAATTTCTGTAGACAGATCCAGAATTGGATAATTAAATATCGTTTAATATTACTAACTTTAGGTATGAGGCATAAATGGTAATGTAGTTTAAAATGTATATTTGTATTGCTGTATATGGTATGACTATAATCTTTAGTTTTCAATACTTTTCAAAAATCAAAATTTGACCATGTTAGATGACTCACAATATTTTTCAAGCCATAATTCATTATGGATACCTTGTGCCATAGTCCCAAAAAAGGTAGAAATTTAGAATGGTACAAAGTCACTCAAGTTCTAAATCTTTACAGGTGCAGTTTTCAGCACATAACAGCACATTTTTCCTAATGTATGACTGTATATATTTTTGAAAATATAGACACATATTTGACAGCTGAAATAGAATCATTTCTTTTTATAGTTTTTTATAAAAAATATTTTGTAGCATCGAGTTCTTTTCAAGTAAATAATATCTATCATGTTATGCTAGTCAAGCATATTCTTTTAGGAGACTATGGAACAGCTGGAAAAAAATTGTGAAAAATCAAACCATTTGAAAATATTTTAATGAGAATGATTATTTATGTGGTCCTGTGAAGACTGTTAAAAAGAACATTTCTCCTTTCTGCCTTCTGATTCTCTGTCAAATAACTAACCAGATCCCCCCACCAACCCACTCCACCCCCATGTCCATGCTTGAATTTGTTTCAAACTTTGACCTGATAAAGCAGTTGCCACGAGGTAAAACACCTTCATCAACCACTTTCATAATGTTCAAAAGTATTCATAGAATTTGCCATCATATGTTCAAAACCATATCAAAAGCCTAAAATACTCAAGGGACTCTCACAACTTCTCCACCTTTCCTCTCTTGCCACAAACACTCATATTTATTTATGAGGTGCGATAAAAAATATGGTGACTGTTTAAATAAAATAATTATTATAGTAAAAGACACATTGCCATTAATCCCCCTCCAAACACTCCTCCTCGCTTCAAACACACTTATCCCATCGTTCTTGCCACTTTCTGAAGCAGTTCTGGAAGTCCCCTTTCGTGAGTGTCTTTACTTGCACTGTCATGGTTGCCTCGATGTCTTGAATTGATTCTAAACGTTTGTTTACCTTCCATGGTCATTTTGACTTTGGGGGAAGAGTCAAAAGTCTCCCAGTGCCAGATCCAGTGAATAAGGGGGATGAAGACACACTGGAATGTTTTTGACAGAAATTGTCACACCAGAAGAAGGGATGTGTGGCATGGAACATTGTTAAGTGCGGGGTGAAACTGTCTGCCCATTTCTCAGACACTCAGGAAAGAGGACTTCCAGAACTGCTTCAGGAAGTGGCAAGAATGATGGATATGTGTGTCTGAAGTGAAGGGGAGTATTTGGAAGGAGATTAATGGCAATGTGTCTTTTACTGTAATAAATGTTTTCATTTAAACATTCACCATATTTTTTTTTATCACGTGTGTGCAATTTTCTTTATTGAACTTCATTACTATTTCTGTTCAGATTTGTGTAGGCCCTGAGGAGAGATGTTATGGTAGAAAGGGAGTTTGTAAGATTAGTGACCTTAAAATGCCTGAGCTTCAATTCTTGTCTTCTCTCAGTACTTCGTTTATATCCTGAACAGTAAACTGACTGAATGCCCAAAATAGCTGTTTTTCTGAGGCGAATATCAAGGGAGCTCTATGAATCACAATAGTTAATGACAAAACAGCATGCAGTTCCACCTGCTAATTTGTCCTTTCTTATTTCATTTTCCCTTTCAGTTTCAGCTGCCAATTTCATTTCCAGTCATCTTGTTCTTCAGGTCCTTGTTTCTTCCTTCTTTAATATATACTGAATCTGAATAGTTTAATGGTGTTTCTCTTTAGCTATATTATTATTCTATTTTTATTTATTTACTTAGGTAAAAATGGCAAAATGGTAACATGACTTTATTAATAAAATGAGTGTTTTGAATGGATCATCATATCAAAAACTTGTCTGCAGGTTCTGTGCTGAGCTGTGCTTTACATGAGCAGTTAAAGATAACTGTTAATAGCGACAATTTTATTAAACATATAAGCTCTGCATTCTCTACATTCACTAAAAATTATGTTAGATCCTGGAAAGGATTAATTGAAATATTCTTATTTAGAATCTTGGAAAATCTATAATGCTTTATATATGTTCAAGGACAAGAGAACCACGTATTGTTTTTGGCTAGAAAAATTAATAGAACAATGAAAACAAAATGAGAATTTGGACCTAGAAGTCATAGATTTGTATTTTAGTTCTATCACTTGCCAGCTATGAGATTTCATTAAAGATACCAACCGTGAAAAAAGAACTAATAATAATACTTACCTTATCAATGTTCATAATGTCCATGTAAGTTAATGGTTTGAGAGGGCATGCTACTTTTCTTTATAAAAATATGAAAAAGTATGGGAATGTAGTTAGGATTTAGAAAGAAGTTAATAGCTAGAAAAAGATAATTTTGAAATCACAGAGCAGAAAAATAATGGGGTAGAATTGTAACTTATCTCTCATGTAGCAAAGTTTAGTTTGGCAGCTAGTTAAAAGACTTAGTACTAGGTCTTCAATCATGGCCAAGCTGTTAGTTCGACTTAGCATTAGGTCTTCAATCATGGCCAAGTTGTTAGTTTGACTTAGCATCAGGTCTTCAATCATGACCAACCTGTTAGTTAGGCCTAGATAGCAATGTCCTATGTCGTAGAACAATAAGGAATTTATATATCCATTTTTCTGATGGTCTAGGTTTGTATTGGCCATTGATTATTTATTTCACAATGTTTTTTTTTGTTTTGTAAAACTTGCTTCCACAAATTTCCAGGTTTGTTTTATAAATTATGTGAAAAAAGTAACAATGTTGACCAATTAGTCAAGTATAGTAGAATAAGAACACAGTATTAAAGGCAATCACACCCTATCCTTCTTAAATTTTTACATTTGTGTTCTATAAAAGGGCTAGTTAGAGAAAGTTTGCTTTGATCCCAGAATTACTCTTAAATCATAGACAATAAAACATCAACAGGATCATTGTTCAGGAAAGGTAAGTCATATATCAATGTCTGGTGCAAATTTTTATTTGCCTCAGATTTTTCAAGGTCTCTTTGACCCAGAAGCAGAATATGTCATGTTTCTATGCCTTTTCACCTCTCGTGATCAGCTAGGACACAAAACTGATAATCAAGAACTACAACACTGCTGACAGAATTAGTATATATGGTCATCTTATTCTTCAAATTACTGACTAGTTACAACAATCACTTTTTAAACCTTTCTTTTTATGTTGTATACTTCTTATACTTTCTTTAAAATTTGGCTACTTCATGAGCTCAGGGTAATGTCTTTAGGTATATACATGTATATTGAATAGAGATATTTAAATTTATTATACACTCAGAAGCTTACCCAGTGGTCTTCTCACTAGGAAAATCTATGGATAAAATTATAGACAAAGTCATAACTATAACCTGATTATGGCCCAAGCATAACATTGCATCTGTGTAATTTTTCCTAACATAAAATTCTAAGTTATTACAAAATCCATTCTCATTCTTAGATTTAAGAAAGTTCATGTAGATACGTCTTAAACATCATCAAACTGTAATTGTGGCACTGCCATGTATTTTTCTCTAGAGCTGGCATGGTACAATAAACACTAGAAGTTGTTTTGTTGGTAATGACTTGAAATTTTATTAGGCAGTTAGGGGCAAAATTCTTTGGCTCTAAAAAGTTTGACCTATAATATTCAAATTACAATAGTTCTGTGCTTTCTGTCAATTATGCCATCTGTGTTTCCTGTCTATAGTCACTCAAAACCCCATTGGCTTATTCAACCTGCTCTTATTCATACAAAAAAAGAAGAAAATATATTATTTTAAAAATTACAAAAAGAAAAATGATCTATGCACATGAGCAATGATATGATTGCTTTACGTATCATTTGGAGAAGCCATAAAATATATTACTTATTATTAATCTTCTGGGAATAACTGAATCTAAAAACCCAGTAAATTCAATTTTATTTATATTCCCAATGGACTTCTAACATCATGACCATCTTCTCAAATGTACAAGAAGAGCTCCATGCTGCCAAATGTTCTCTTATCCTAAACTTTTACGAATGTGATTAGTTAGAATCCTTAGAGTCGGAAAATGCTAAACACAGCCCAAGGTCTAAGATCCAAGTAATGCGGAGAAACCATGCCTGGGACTCCAGTGTGCCCTATAGATGTCACAGCCATTGTCAAAAAGTAGACCCACATTCCCACAGACTTTCTCATCAAAGTACCAAAACGTCATGGCTGTTGTTTAAAACTGAGCATCCAGGCCTCCATGTGGAAGAAAGGCAGCGTGCAGAGTGTCATCATGCAGAGTGGGATTTGCATGATGTTCGTAGTCTTTTCCCTTGGCTCTTGGGTGAGAAATAAGAAACTGAGATAAAGAGAGGAGGGGAAATAGAAGACACCAAGCGAAACCAAGAAATAATTTAAATAATAATAAGTTCTGACATATTTTTCTCATTTCTCTAGATGCAATGATAATTACATAATCTTATGGTTGGAAGAAACCTTGACATGCATCTAGTTCAAACACATAAAAGTTTTTGCATATTGTGTATTTTGTAAAAAGGCTCTTTGATTTGGTTGGAAGGAAAGCACACTGGAGGTGGAGTAGCACTTTCTCACTTGTAGTACATAAGGCCATGGGAATGCCACCTAATCTTTCTGAGCTTTGCTTATGACATTGATAGAAAAATAAGTGAGAGGATATAAATATACATACCTATCCAGGTTGTTTTGAAGGTGGCAGTGAAAATATTTTGAAATCCCAAAGTGCCATCAAAACATAAAATGCAATTATTATTTTCCTTCACTTGTAGAAGAACTAAGAATTAAAACATCAGAACATCAACTATAAATTTAGTTAGCTACAGCAAAAAACTTTATTGGTTTTTTAGATTCAGAAAAGACCTAGAGAAAGGAAGGACACTATCAAAAGGAAATGATGAAAGCAACATTGCTTAAGCAGACATTCACAAAGAGAAAACAGCTTACATAATAATAAGATATTCTACCTAATTATCAGAGCCATGAGGGGGCTAGGGAATAGCTCATTCGGATGAAAGAAAAATAAAAATATATTGAAAAAATAATAAAATTGGAGGCTGAAGTTACAAAATGTTCTAACTACTGGAAATAAAGAACTAATACTGTGCTCAACATTGAACACTTAAATATTCCGAGAACAGTTATAAATTTTTAGAAACATCGTGTCCTTGGAAAAAATAATGTCGTGATGTACCAACACACATTTACATACAAATATTTTCTTCTTTTGTGGAAAATAAAGCAAAAAACGTGGATGTTAGAGTAGAAAGGGTTTTGCTACAGACCTGATTAGACATTTTGAGACTTAACCAGAGCTGACAGAAGAGAACACAAGCTTGGCGTGATTAAGCAGAGCAGGGCAAAAGCTGTTAATGGCAAGGGAAGGTAAAATTAAGTATGATATTTATTGGAACCAAATATTCTGTCACTCCAGTAAAGACAGTACAAGGACAAGTTGAGATATTGTTTGAAAATAGGAGTATTTTGTACAAAGCAATATTTATAGGGTAACTAAGATGGGCAGTAAACTATTCCAAGCACTATGGAATTTACACTATTTTTTCTTTTTCTTAACTGAGATATGACATATAACATTATGTAAGTTTAAGGTGCAAAATATGTTGATTTGATACATTTATGCTCATATAATGCAATATGACTACTACCGTAAAGTTAGTTAACACCTCTGTCATATCGTATAATTGTCATTTCTTTTTTTTTTTTTTTGTGGTGAAAACACATTTCTATATTTCACCTAAACACTTAAATTTATGTAAGTATGCCATTATTTTTTCAAGTTTTTATCATTCTTTTAATACTTTGAATCTTACTGATAGCATTTCTGATTATTAAACCTGATTAGTTTCTGTAATTTATTTTTGCTATAGCTTTGGTTAACTATGACTCAGTTCGGGGGGTTGTATTATTCTAAAGGAAAAGACTTTCATCTCGGTTTCATGCTACCCTTAACTTCTGACTAGCTCAGCAACCTTGGTAATATAAATTTATGTCAATGTCTTTATTTGAATAATAGGGAAAATTGTCATGTAAGCTATGTAAATTTATAAAATAATTACATAAGTTACAACAGAATATGGCACCTACAAATCATATTATATTTATTACAGTTAGAAGAAATATTGATACAATGGAATGAAAAGATTATATTGTTAAAAGTAGGTTATATGCTGGAATGATTATTTCTTCTTACATTTTAATGCTGATAGTAATTTTCCACATTTCCTATATATTTTACTTTTACAATCACATAAAAAGAAAATATTTGTTATTAAAATTCAAATTCACAATTGTATAATAAGACTTTTGTTGCAAATATTTTTTTTTATTTTTTAAAAATGAAATTTATTGGGGAGACTTTGGTGAATACTCTGATATAAATTTCATGTCCACAGCCTTATAATACAGCATTTGTGTACTGCATCACCTGTTCTATACCCAATGTCTAGTTCCCATCTGACACCCGACACTTAACACATTTCAGTCTCCCCCTCCTCCTTGCCCTCTAGTCACCACCATTCTATTATCTATATCTATTATTGACATGAGAATCATTTCCTTATAAACTTAAATTGGTGTTCTTTAAGCTTTTTTCTCAAACTTTCAGATATTGTAAGGTATTAATATTATCTTATATCTGCATGTCTGTTTCTTTTACCCTCTTGTGTAAGAGAGATGTACAGTTTCTGGGAGGTGACAGATTCTTCATCAATTTTATTATACTTTTCAATATCAAAACAAATTTATGAAAATAAAGTTTAAATCATAGTTTTAGATAATGTTTTAAATCTTTTAAAACAATGGAAGTAAGGATAAAATTATGATTGAATATTGGTAAAATGAGTGAACAAAATTAGAAAATGAAGAAATCATACATAGAACCAAATATTATATTTTTCTCTCTGATTTCAAAAGGGCTCATTACTTCAGATATTTCAAGCTATATCATATAAGACACAAAAGAGTTTTAATTTTTATCTTGGAATGTAATGTCATTAAAAATAATCAGGGATTTATGGTAAGTATGGTCATTTGGTAATCAATCTGAAAATATCTTGGTGTTAAGCCAACATTAAAGAATGCAAAGTGCTTATTTTTCAAAGCAGTGGCTAATTATCTGCTTAATGAAAATCATATTAACATTTGTATCATTTTCCTCTTTTTTTTTTTAAATTTGGAATGAATAGAAAGACTATTCAGATTAACATCCTTGTCTTTACTTTAGCTTTAATAACCTATTTAAAGTTATTAGATAGGATTATGACCTATCCAAGTAGCTTTCACAAAAAGAGTTCGATAACACCTACTTAACTACTTTAAAATTAGAAAAAATATTTTGATTACTCTAAAATGATGAATATTGTCATGGCAAGCCTAAGTCACACCTATTGTGCTAAAAAGGGAATCCCATATCTTGCAACCCAAAATAAATGTAGTCTTAATTAAAAGAATATCACGTAGTCAAAGTTTAAAAAATGAACAGGAAGAAGTTTTTAAGGGGAGAAATTGAAAATGGCATGTCATTCTCACACAAATATGAAGCCATTCCTGGCAAGTATTTATAATACTTAAAATAGATTTTTCTTCTATTAAATTTCTCTTTCTCTCTCTCTCTCTCTTTCTCTCTCAGAATTATATATTTATATAATATTTTAGAATTATAAAACAAGATGTGGTTACAATGGCATGATCAATGTAATGTCATTAAAGTGTCATCTATATCTGCAGCACTGACTATGAAAATCTGAACCTTTTTGTGTATATCATGTGGGAAAAAAAATCTAAGGGTGATGCCAACAACTATCAGTAGGAACTTATTTCAAAGACAGCCCTGCCACCTTCTGTTCTTAATGTTTCCAATTTGTTCCCAAGTCAAATCAGTGGAATTAAATCACTAATTTAAACTCATCGTACGATTAATAGCTTAACCAAATACAAATGGCTTTATTTCTAGAATATCATTAACCTTAATTTCCTGAGGTTCATTAACTCTGAGATGCCGAATAATTTTTTCATTAGCCCATTTTAATTTTTTCAAAAAGTTCACATAAGATTATACAGAATACATTTTAGAGTTCGCATGTATATATTATATTACTGAATCTTAAAATATTTAAAATGTTTGATTTATCCTTCTAAGCTTTGCTCCTACAGTATATTCAGCTGTGTCTGGAAATGTAAGTCTTACTTTATAAAAAGAAATTTCAAGGAATTGAATGAACAGGAGGCACTGTGAGTCTGGGTGCAATGGTACAGAAAGACGGAAAGATGCAAGTTTTAGATGCCAAATACACCAAAGAAAATTTTGATGATACCAAGGGAACACTTTTTTTTTTAAGTGTCATGTAGCCCATTATTCATTTACTAAATTAAATGTCTTATATCTAAAGACAACGTTTCAAATCTATTCTAACAAGAGCACAATGAAAGGGACAATACTGCAATGTGACAAGATTCTAGGTTGTACCTACAAAGTAAAACAAGATAATGTGCCCTCTCCTGCAAGGACATTCATACTCTTGTAAATTTTTTTTTCCTTTTTAATTCATTTTTATTGTTAGACTTATTGGGGTGACATCTTTTAGCATGGATTACATAGGTTTCAGGCATACAATTCTACAGTGCATTGTCAGCTTGTTGTATAATAAGTTCACCACCCAGTGTGAGTTCTCTTTCCATCACCTTGTATTTAGCTCTCCCCTCCCTCCTCTTCCACTCCCTCCCCTTTTTCCCCTCCCTGACCCACTCATCCCCAAATAAACATTAAACTATTGATTGTGTCCATGGGTTGGTTGTTTGTTCATTTCTTTTTTTCTTTGCTTTCAGTTTTATATTCCGCATATGAGTGAAGTCATACAGTTCTTTGTTTTTTCTCTCTGGCTTATTTCACTAAGCATGATGATCTCCAGGTCAATCCATTATGTTGCAAATGGCAATATTTCATCTTTTCTTACAGCTGAGTAATATTCCATTGTGTATATGTACCACAGCTTCTTTATCCAGTCATCTGTCGCAGGGCACTTTGGTTGTTTCCATGTTTTGGCCACTGTGAACAGCGCTGCGATGAACATTGGGGTACATAAGTCTTTGCGGACTAAGGTTTTCAAGTCTTTTGGGTAGATCCCCAGAAGGGGGATTGCTGGGTCAAATGGTAGCTCCATTCCCAATTTTCTGAGGAACCTCCACACTGCCTTCCACAGTGGTTGTACCAGTTTGCACTCCCACCAGCAGTGTGCGAGAGTTCCTTTTTCTCCACATCCTCTCCAGCATTTGTTATTCCTTGTCTTGTTGATAATAGCCATTCTGACAGGTGTGAGGTGGTATCTCATTGTGGTTTTGATTTGCATTTCCCTGATAGCTAATGAGGATGAGCATTTTTTCATATGTCTGCTGGCCATTTGTATGTCTTGGTGGGAGAAGTGTCTGTTTAGTTCTTCTGCCCACTTTTTAATTGGGTTGTTTGTTTTTTTGTTGTTAAGTCTTATTAGTTCTTTATATATTTTAGATATTAGACCCTTATCTGATGCATTATTTGTAAATATTTTTTCCCATACAGTTGGCTGTCTCTTTGCCTTGTTGATGGTTTCTTTTGCTGTGCAGAAGCTTTTGAGTTTGATATAATCCCATTCATTTATTTGTGCTTTTACTTCCCTTGCCTTTGAGGTCAGGTTCACGAAGTCCTCCTTGAGTCCTAGGTCTATAGGTTTAGTACCAATGTCTTCTATACAGTTTATTGTTGCAGGTCTGATATGAAGGTCTTTGATCCATTTCGAGTTTATTTTTGTATATGGAGAGAGTTCACAGCTCAAGTTCATTCTTTTGCATATGTTTTTCGAGTTTTCCCAGCACCACCTACTAAAGAGGCTGTCTTTTCCCCATTGTATGTTTTTTGCTCCTTTATTGAAAATTATTTGTCCATAAATTTCTGTGTTTATTTCTGGGTTTTCAGTTCTATTCCATTGGTCTATATTTCTGTTCTTCTGCCAGTACCAAGCTGTTTTGACTATTGATGCTTTGTAATATGAATTGAAGTCAGGGAATGTAATGCCACCAGCCTTATTCTTTTTATTTAGTATTGCTTTGGCAATTTGAGGTCTTTTATGGTTCCATATAAATCTAGTAATTCTTTTATCTATTTCACCACAATATGATTGTGGGATTTTGATGGGTATTGCATTAAATCTGTAGATTGCTTTGGGCAGAATGGCCATTTTAACAATATTAAGTCTTCCTATCCATGAATAGGAGATATTTTTCCACCTCTTAAAGTCTGTTTCAATTTCTTTCAAAAGTGTCTTATAGTTTTCCATGTATAAGTCTGTCAAGTTCTTCTTTAAGTTAATTCCCAGGTATTTCATTCTTTTTGTTGTGATAGCAAAGGGAATTGACTCCCTCATTTCTTTTTCTGTGGATTCATTGTTTGTATATAGGAATGCTGTTGATTTTTTTACATTGATTTCGTATCCTGCAACTTTATTATATTTGTTTATTGTTTCTAATAGTTTCCTGGTAGAATCTTTGGAATTTTTCATATAAAGGATCATGTCATCTGCAAATAGTGAAAATTTGACCTCTTCTTTCCCAATTTAGATACCTTTGATTCCTTTCTCTTGCCTGATTGCTGTGGCTAGAACTTCCAGTAGTATATTAAATAGCAGTGGTGACAGGGCTTGTGCTGGCAAATTCCCTCAGCTTCTGTGTGTCTGAGAAGATCTTTATTCCACCTTCATATCTGAAAGACTGTTTTGCTGGATAATTTATTCTTGGCTGTAAGTTTCTCTCTTTTAAATTTTTGAATATTGCATTTCACTCTTTCCTGGCTTCAGAGTTTCTGCTGAATGTCACAAATGACACATCATAGAATATTGCTTTGTCCTAGAGCAAATATTGCATATTTGCCAATCTGGCAAACTTCTATTCTGATTATGTAATAAAAATGGGAATATATTGACATCAATTGTGATTTTCATAATGTCTACACCATAATTGTGACATGTATGCTCTAAATTTTATAAATCTATTTGATTATATTGTGCTTTCTTGTCTCTAGTCATTTAATATGAAATATTTTAAAGGACTTCTGAATAATTGGTGGTGATAGAGGGAATAGAGACCTGCAAAAGGCCTGTTGTATACATCAATTCTCTGTTTGGGTCTAGATAAGTATCTCTGTCAAAATTTAAGATCTGGAAGGAACTATAGTTTCATGTATGTAATCAAATACTACTTTCATTGTCTAGATGACATCATCTAGGGTTATCAACACTTACTGAATATCTAATTTAATATACATGTACTGCCAATTAGTTACAGAAAAAGGTATAGGGCCAGGTATTCACACTAGGACTGTGGTGTTCTTTCTATTTTGATTAATGACTCATGTCCTATTATACTCTCACTTACTCCTTTCTACTCTTAAGACCTCTAGACACATCAGCCTCCTATCTGTTCCTCAATTACCACAACTCGTCCCACCTTAGGGAATTTCCTTTAACTATTCCATATTCCTGATATTTTCTTTCATTTCCTTTGTTTGTTTGCTTTCTTTCTTTCTTTCTTTCTTTCTTTCTCTATCATCTATCTATACTGCACCTGCATACATACAAGTATATATATATTCATTATTTGATTCCAGAAAAATGCCCTTCAATCTACCGTATACATGGCTGATCCAAAATAAAGGTACACTGTAGCATTCTTTTTGAAAGAAAGCCAGGATGTTAAGCCATTTGGTTACAGAAAAGGGGTGGTTTCCCAGTAAGGTGTAATGACAACAACGAGAACACCAACAACTGAAATCAGGCCTCTGATTACCAGAAAGTACTATCAGAACTAATTTGTGAACACTGGATAAAGGACTTAGACTATTCAATCTTGCTTGGACTTTAGGTTCTATTTGGGGGCTTTTGACCTTGGGGTGCTTGAAACACCTGGGTAGTTACTCTAGATTAATTGAACTAAAACCTGAACTAAAACTTCTGGAATGGTGCCCAAGTATTTGTATTTTTAATAATTCGCCCTGTTGATTTGTATGTCCTTGCTTTATTTAATGTATTGAGAGCCCTTTTTTCATTTGACATTCTAAGACCACAATTTGTTACTATAAGCAGAAGTCATTCAGAAACTTATAGGTGAATTTTTCACCCCTGAGGGGAATGATGCAAATATTTCAGCATCACCCCCACCCCCGCTCCGCCTTGCCCCATAGCCTGGCTCTTCCTATCACCTGTCTCCTCCACCCCAGCAGCTCCCCATCCTAAGGGAAAGACCACTTCCAGTGGCAGCTTCCTGATGATCCATATCTTCTGCCAGCCTCTATCCTGGGCTTGTGAAGTCTGCAGGTTGGAATGTCCAAGACCAAAGTGCAGACAGATCCAGAATCTGTTGAACTCATTGTTGGGACATCTTTGCACAGCTCCATCCATGAAGAAGTTCTGTGATTTGTGGGTTGTAAATTTGATCAAACAAATTAGACTCTTTACAAAGGAATAGCTAAACATGAGGACTAGGATGGAAGAGCCAGCATGAGCAGAAGGCCACCTCCCCAGCCCCGACCAGGGCTCTCTGAGGAAGGCTGTGGAGGCTACCCTGGCCCTAGATGGGGAATCCACAATGGGTCACAAGAAAAAGAAGGACTCCCATCCAGAAATCTGTCATCATCCCCTGGTCAGAGAATAAGAAAGTGGATGAGGAGCCTGGGGAATCAGAAGGTGGAGACCAGTCTAAAGAGGAGGAAGGATGTGGTTTCCTAGACTATCCTGCAGATGATAGGATATGGAGGAGATCTCCACCCTTTTGGAATTCTTAGTGTAATGGAAGAGACAAATTGATATGCAAAAATTAGTAATACAAGCGAACTGTGATAATCATTTAATACAAGTAAGATAAAGAAACAGTAATAATTGACTTTAATAATGATGTAAAAAATGCAAATTGTAACAACAATGAATTATAGTGTCCCTTCACATTTAGGATGGCCAAAAATTGGGTAAAATATAACATTAATGTGATAAAGTGGAGGTATGCTTATCCACCTCAAGTGGAAGTGATTTACCACTTTGTAGGGAAATTTGTCAATGTTTATTAAATTCAAAATTCAAAATATGCAAAAAAAAGTCAACATTATTTCACACCAGAATCAGATTGAGATATTCAAATATTGATTTGTAATTGGCATTCTACTACGAAAGCCAAAACAATGAATAATACAAAGTATCTCAATCTAATAAGGGAAATAAAGATGAGTGAAGTTGAATATCTCCACCATGTGCCATGAGTTCAATTAAGTGTTATACAAATTCAAATGAGGAGATAATTATTTCTGACTCAAAAGATCTGGGAAGTATTCATGGTGAAGTTCTTAGGGAGTAGAATGTCAATTTTAATGGATAAAGATGAAGGAGGGCCATCATGTTTGGTTTATGATTAAGAGGGTTCTTACAAGAGTTAGCTGAAATTTTAAAATATTTGGGTAGTCAAATAATGCAGAACTTAGGGCATGTGTTGTTTTTTGAAAAGGGAAACCCATTTTAGGCTTTTGAGATTAATAACATAAAAATTAAATTAGTTTAACCCTCGTCAATGTAAACTGGAGGAATGGTGGATGGAGCTGGTATTACTGAGGTTATAAAATAAAAAAGAACTGATAACGAAGAAAAGTGTAGATAAAAATAAAGATAAAAAATCAATAAATTTAAGTAGTGCATGAGGATTTTATGCCTGATTTGAGGTAAGATTGAAAGAGAGAGAGAATCTAAAATTTGTCTGAAATTTTGAGTCTATGTTATCCAAAGAATGGGAACTCCAACAGTGCATAGATATCTTGGTGTGGGCCCTAGCAGCAGGGTTAGATTCAGGGATTCAGCGTCACGGGGTTTACTGAAGCAGGGCTCTTTCAGAAAACATGCAACTGAATGAAAGAAGCAGATTAGGGAGGAAAGGGATGTGCCTGATGTAATCTTAGGTGTAGTCTTGCCTTGGCCTGATCATGTGCAAGTCTGGTTCTTAGTAGCACAACTGTCACTGTAGTTATTCCACAAGAGCAATTTTCTAAGAAAGGGGGCATATCCGCAAGCCTTGCAGCCCAAACTCCTATAAATAGGGGGATTAGTGCATGGCAGAGTAAAGCAGATCTAAGAAGGGATGTCAATAGTATTTTACTATAAGAGAGGATCAGTTTTACCATGAATATTCAATTTAATGTTACAGTTGCCCATCTAAGTAGAAATGTCCAGTGTGTTACTGAAAATTCACTAAGACAGTGGGAAAATAAGTGCTATAATTAGAGATTTAGATTCATCCACTCCTTTTTAATTTGTTTTTATTGTTAGATTTATTGAGGTGACATCTGTTAGCAGGGATTACATAGGTTTCAGATATACAGTTCCACAGTGCTCCTTTTTAATATATTTTTTTTGGAAGAGGTATTTCTCTGGCTGGGAATCGAACCCAGGCTGCAGCGTTGACAGCGCCGAAGCCTTAAGCCACTACACCACGAGGGAACTCCCCCCTTTTTAATTTTAACCAGTATCATGGAAGCAATGAAGCAGCTTAAAAGGAGATGGCTGATATTAACAAAATCATTTAAAAGTATTGATTGACTGTAGACTCTATTTTTTTACAGGCTCTGTTCAAATTATATCAAATCTATTTTTTTAATCTTTTTAAAAAAATAGTCAACTTATTTTATACTGTGCTATAGGAATTTTTGCTACCAGAAAGGAAGACAACAGAGTCCTTAAAACACAACTGAGAAAATTTTGTAACACTTAAATGTAAGAGAAAAAAAATCAATGTGAATCAAACTCTATTCTTTGGATATTTTGTCACTGGCATTAGAGGTCTTCACTGGTCCCTTGCTAAGTTATATAAATGTACACCTAGAGAGATGCTATAAATTATTACACAAACCAGCATTGTAAAGTTGTGAGCTGTAAATAATTACAGTGGAGCAAAATGTGTAAACCTGAACTGTCCAGACAAGCTAAGATTTAGGAACAACTGAATTTATCACCTTAGTTCTCATAGTATAATCAGTCTCTCCAGCTTTGAGTTAAGTGACATTATGATGATAATTAAGTAAATTGCATTTCATTTTAGATATTTACCCTGATAAAGATGGAGAAAATGCTTGAAAGTTGCCAATCAACACAAAAGTATTCTTAATTCTGCTTTCATGCCTATGAAATTATTTTTTTCATTTCTTAAATTTAATATTATTTCAGCATCTAAATGTCTTTCCTCCAAGGAAATTTAGTACATCTATGTAAATGTCTACATGAGGGTATTCATTATTAGGCCAACTCCATTCACTGTGTCATCCTGTTATAAGACAAGTTAATGCCTTTAAACAAAGAGTCATGAGTGGAAAACATTGAATCCTGAATTTATTTTGCCTAATCACTTATCTTATTGTTGAGAAAATGTTAAATATGAAGTCATCTGAAAATATCTTTCAAAGTTACATCTCTATAAATCTTTTCTAAGTCTATTATTTAAATTAGACCTTGATTATAAAGTAAAAAATCAGCTGCTAATTAATTATGCATAATATTCATAATGTTAAATACAATCTTATCTAATTTAGATAATTACAGAGTAGTTACAGAATTTTAAAACTATAGTTTTCACTCACTGTAAAACAGAATTTTCTGGGAGAAGTCACATATAAAATCACAGATAGAAAAATTCACATATGGGAAGAAGAGTATTATATAAGTGCACACAATTAATCACTTACTCCAAATATACTCATTTTTTCTAAATACTCCAATTCACAAGTGGGACAAATCCTTCAATTCTCATTATCTGTCTCCACAGAGAACATAAACTATACTATTATAATTCATTTTCTCTCTGCATAGCTAAGCATAGCCAACCAAAGGGACTTCAGATTGTGTCATCATCACTTCCAAACTAGAAATCTTCTGAAATATTTTAGATAAAAATACATTTTTTCTAAAGTTTATGCCTGCTTTCCATTTGCAGAGATTTTTAATTGATAAGTTCCTATTAGAAATTGAATTCAAGACTGAATGGTGACAGGTTATGAATATCACATCAATATAATTTTGTTGTCCTTTCATCTATCTCCTCTACTCAGTCATTCCTCAGAAAAAAGCTTTTCTAGTTTTCACCCTGTGGTTCTTGTGAGTAGTGCAGCTATGAACGTTTCACAAGCAAACATCTGAGTACCTGTTTTTAGCTTTTTTGGGTATATGCCTAGGAGTATAATTGCTAGGTCATGTGGTAATTGTATATTTAAGTTTATTGTGAGGAATTGCTACACTGTTTCCCACACTGTCTGCATTATTTTACATTCCTAATAGCAAAGCACAAGAGTTTTAACTTCTCCACTTCTTCACCAAAACTGATTAACCCCATCTTTTTTAAAAAAATGATACCCATCCTAGTGGTGTAAAGTGGTATCCCACTGTGGTTTTCTTTAAAGAAATGTCGGTTTAAATTATTTGCCTATGTTATTATTTGGTTATTTATCATTGAGTTGTTCAATTGAAAGAGTTCTGTATACATTCTAGATAAATCTCTTATCAGATATATGATTTACAAATATTTTCTCCCATCAATGTCATTTATAGTATCTTTTTTTTTTTTTTTTTCTTTTGGTATGTGGGTAGCTCCCTGGCTGGGAATCGAACCCAGGCCGCAGAGCTGACAGCGCCAGCGCTGAAGCCTTAAGCCACTACACCATCAAGGAACTCCTTATAGTATCTTTTAATGTACAAAATTTTAATTTCTATGAGGTCCTAGATTTTATTGTTTTTTTAAAAATTATTTGAATCTCCTTACTTGTAAGCCTATTAAAATTATCTGTTTCTTCTTGAGTTAGATTCCTTGTTTGTATTTTTCAAAAAATTTATTAAAAGTTTAGGTTATCCCAGTTTTTTGTATATGGTTATTCATAGCATTTCTTTATAATTCTTCTTATGTCTTTAAGGTTGGTAACAATGTCTCTCCTTTTATTCCTGATTTCAGTAGTGTGAGTCTTCTCTCTTTTCTTCTTTGACTTTTATTGATTTCTAATTATTGAATTTAGAATTAAGTTCAATCCTTTTAAGCTTAATTATGGCTTGTTTTATGGCCTCATATACAGTCTGTCTGAAATAAAGTTCCATGTTAACTTTTGAAAAATAGACATTCTTCTGTTGGTGGATAGAATATATTTTAGTTGTGTGTTAGGACAAGTTGATTTAAAGTTTCATTTATTTATGTGTTTGTTTTTTAATTTTTTTATCAAAAATATAGCTAATATACATTGTATCAGTTTTATGTGTAAACCATACTTGCTCAACATTTATATACCTAAAGAAGTGATCACCACAAGTCCAGCAACCATGTGAGACTTTACCGCACTATGACAATGTTATTGACTGTATTTCCTACGACGTACATTACATCCACCTATTTGATTTGTTTTATATCTGGAAATTTGGACACTTATTGCCCTTTACCTTATGTCCCCCTTTTAATTATTCAGTTACAGTTGACCTTCAATATTATTTTATAATAATTTCAGGTGTACAGCATAGTGGTTAGACGTTTATAGATTTTAAGATGTTATCCCCCTGTCTAGTCTAGTATTCACCTGGCACTATACATAGTTATTACCATATTAGTGACTATATTCTCTGTGCTATATTTTAAATCCCTGTGACTATTACAGAACTATCAGTTTGTAGTTCTTCATCCCTTCACCATTTTCACCCTACCCCCAATTATCCTCCTGTTTATAACATCAGTAAAGCTAATTCCCATCTAACATCATACCTAGTTATTACAATATTATTAACTATACAACTTATGCTATACCTTACATCCCCACACCTACTGTCTAACAACTAATTTGTACTTCTTAATCCCTTCCCCCTTTTCATCCACCCCCTCAAGCCCCTTCCCCTATCACAACCATGGAAGTGTTCTCTGTATTTATGAGTTTCTGTTTTGTTTGTTCATTGGATTCTACATAGAAGAGAAATCACATTACATCTGTCTTTCTCTGTCTGACATACTCTGCTCAGCACAATACCCTCCATCACATGCTGTGGCTAACAGCAACAACTGATTCCCTTCCACTGCTGAGCAATATTCCTTTGTATACCTGTATCATCTCCTCTTTATCCATCCATTCATCCTTGGACACCCAGACTGCCTCCTAATCTTGGCCATTTTAAACATTGTTGCAATGAACATATGGATGCACACATACCCTCAAAGTAGTGTTTTGGGTTTCTTTGGATAAATACCCAGAAGTAGGATTACTGAAACTTTGTCTCTTCTTAAAACTTTGATTTAAAGTCTATTTTGTCTCATGTAAGTATTGTTACCTCAGCTTTTTTTTCAGATTATATTTTTAAATGTATTGGGGTGACATGATCAACAAAAATCATGCAGGTTCCGGGTGTACAATTCTACAATATATCAACTATGTGTTGTGTTATATGCTCATCACCCAGTTAGTTCTCTTTCAGCTTTTTTTTGTTTTTGTTTCCATTTTCATTAAATACCTTTTTTCATCCCTTTACTTTCAGTCTGTGTGTGTCTTTCAATCTGAAGTGAATCTCTTGTAAGCAGCATATGTAAGGGTTTTATTTTCTTTATCCATTCCTATGTTTTTGATTGAAGCATTTAATTCATTTACATTAAGTATTACTGTTAATAGATATGTAGTTATTGCCATTTCATTATTCATATCGTTCATCCTTTCTTTTTCTTTTTTCCATCTTAAGTCCCTCTTACATTCCTTATAATACTGGTTTGGTGGTAATGAACTCCTTCAGCTTTTTTTTCTCTGGGAAGCTCTTTACCTGTCTTTCAATTTTAAATGATAACTTTGCTGAGTAGAGTAGTCTTGGTTGTGGGTTCTTGCTTTTCATCACTTTTAATATTTTGTGCCAATCCCTTCTGGCCTGCAGAATTTCTGTTGAGAAATCAACTGACAGTTTTCTGGGAGTTCCTATATAAGTTACTAGTGTTCTTTCTCTTGCTGTTCTTAGGATTCTCTCTTTGTCTTTTAATCTTTGACATTTTAATTATAATATGCATTGGTGTGGGCTTGTTGAGTTTCATCTTGTTTGGGGCTCTCTGCACTTCCTGGGCTTCTATGTCTATTATCTTCACCATTAGCAAAGTTTTAGGTCATTATTTCCTCAAATAGGTTATCAATCCCTTGTTTTCTCTGTTCTCCTTCTGGTACCCCTGTACGATCATAGGGAGGATACTTAATTCTTTAAATCTTAGTCTCCTCAACATAGAGCTGTTGTCAGGAATAAATGTATAATGTATATGTAAGTGGTTTATTTGATAATCTTATTTGTTAGGGTATAGGAAAGCAACCTGATTCTTCTTCCTCACTGTACTTTGAAACCTCTCTATATAATATTTCCTTCCTTTCTACAGATGAATTCTTGGTTAAAACCCATACTTTTTCTGTAACATCCAGAAATACCAGTAAATAATTTTATTTTTTTAGGTATTAGTCAAATCTAATCTCTCATTTTGTTCTTTGTATTTTGTTTAATCATCTGCCTCCCCACTGGATTTTAAACTTTTGGTAAACAGGGATTATATATTATTATTAATAATTTCTAGCATTTTCACAATTTCTGTTACTTCTAGTTAGTGAATGAAGAAATAAAAATATTAGAGGAGTAGGCATAAGAGTGGAGAGGCATATAATATAACAGTTGAAGTATAGAGCCAAATCTTGAGTTAAGATTCCAGTTCTAATGTCTATTAGCTGTATGACCTTCAAGAGTGACCTAGTGAATCTGCACTTTAGAATTCACAGATGCATTTTGGAAATCATAATAGCATAAAATCATAGTAAGAATATAATAAATCATTTTAAGTTAAGCATGGAGAGTAACAAATGGCATTCAGTGAATACTAAATAAGTATTTACTTTTATCATCATTATTAATATTGATTAAGTTCTGAGTGTGTGCTGTGCATAGTCTGTACTCAGGGACACAACTCCAGATTGAAAATAGAGAAAAAAGGTTTTTCTAGTGAATTCTTGCTTTGGAATACAAGGGCAATACCCAAAGTGTTCTCAAAGTGTAAAATGGAAATGTTGACTAGAAAAGGTTGTTGTAGTAATGATAATATAATTTGTGTGCATTTGTGTGTGTGTGTGTGTGTGTGTGTGTGTGTGTGTGTGCTTTTAATTTTTTCTTAGCACATTAACCCAAGGTCTATATGTGATCACCACTTCTGTCATTTACCAATAAGATTGTCTTTCTGAAGCAAAAAAGCAAAACAAACAAACAAAGAACAAACTTCTCAAGTCACCATTAGTATGGGGCACAGCAGATAGTGTTTGGGGTTTGCTGGATCAGTCAGCTTTCTCTAGTGCCTAATGCACCAAACTTCTTTCACTAACCTGGCCAGATACTCCCAGAGCACAGTCGCCACCATCATACATCTTCTGATAGACTGCCTAAGTGAGACTTACAAGGACAAACAGAAAAATGAGTTCTCATGGAAACATCTATGCCTGTGTATTGGGACAATTATCAATGTGTTTTCTGTATTTGCACCTCAACATTTGAGCCAATATTCTGTCCCTCTGGAGGGACCAATTTCTTTACCAAATATATACTTACATGTTATAAAAGTCACCAAAGAAGATATCTCAAAATCTCACATTGGTTGCTGACACTTCATAGTTGATGACAATGCCATGTAGGTTTTGACATCTGGAGTAACATATTTCTTCTCTGATCTGAATAAAATTTCTCTCACCATGGTACTGCCTTCTCCCTGAAATATCTTAGTGACTGCTGCTTTGATATATAAAAATCAGCACTGTCTGATATTACAATAGAGTATTTTAAAATCACGTCTCTATGCTTTTTATCTGTGTCCTACTCTATTTAATGAAATGGGATTTTGGGTGTTTTGTTTTGGTTTGGTTTGGTTTTCGGTCAATTTATAAATGTCTAAAATTGACACTTAACATATTCAAAGAGAGCACATTAATGGAGTTTTTTGTACAACACAAACATATTAATACAGCAGGAAAGCAGAGTCTGAACCAGTTTGTTGCATGGAAAACATTATTTTGGAAACAAATGATATGTTAAGTTCAGCTGCCACCATAGTGACAATACAAACAGCTAAAAGACAGAATTACTGCTAAAAGTACTACTTGTAAAAGGTTGAAAGAAAATTCATCGTGATACCATCAAAAAAAGGAAGTTTTTAGAATTTTTATTTTCCTAAAAGAAACAGCCACATAACACAGAAATGTGCATTCTTGTTCTTCTCAGTTGTTATTTATTTAATAGGTATAATAATAAATTGTAATGATTTAAATATATTTTTATTTTATTTATAAGTTTTTCAAGTGGGGAAAAATCCTTTTCTAGAAATACAAAAGTCAAATATTTATACTTTTTATTTCTCAGCCACACAACTGAAGAAAGGCTACAAAAATTATTTTCCTGGTCATATGCTGCTTTGTTCTCTGCCCAATTGGAAGTGAAACATCTTGGGAGGAAATAGGATGTGAAAAAGGTTTCAGGGTGGAAGGGATTCATAGAGACTGGTTTCTCCTGGCTTTTTCTGAACATGATGTTCAGTGTGTAAAAGTTAGCAGGTTTATATATTATCCTTTCTTATTTTTAGCCTGTAAGTCTTGAAATAAAATAATTTTCAAGTTTCTTTGTTGTTATATTAAAATATTCCTAAATTTATTCAGGATACTTTGTCTCAGTTTTTATTCTGTATAGTCAAATCCTGAAACTTGGAATATTTAGAAAAATGTTAGCGTGTACATGTTATTAATAACACACATGCATGTACACACATATATGCAAGGAGCAAAGTGAGTGAAAGAAGAGTGTTGTTCAGCCATATTTTAGGGCCACACTTTGGAGGTTACTGTAATAGAGCCTTGCAAAGGTTAAACTGCACTTTAGATGATATAGATTAATTTTATACAGTAGATCCTCAGTTAACTGGAACTCAAGCAATTGGCACCAAAAAAAAAATATCAAAGATTTTTTGAGCCCATTGCTTGAGTGTTTTGCTGGTAGCTTTAGAGTGTCAGGTACATATATTTGGCATCTACCAATCCCCATGGGTGCCCATTAACTAAGAGTCTATTGTATTTATTTAAAATCCAGGAGATGAATCTGGTACACATGAACTTTTGCCTGCTTCTAACATAAAACAACATGATAGCTAGATAGATGATAGAAAGATATATCTATCTATCATGTAGCACTCTGCGTGGTATAAATTAGAAATGAACTCTGTAATCAAATACCTGTGGGGAAATTGGAAAAGTTAAATAGTTTTTTTATTTCCTATAAGAATATTTGTTGTCATTACCACGATAAAGAATCTTTTGAATTTACAATATATTTAACAGAAAGCATCTCCCTCTAATCCCCGTCCCCCCACGCCCAGCCCAATGCCTATTAACTAACACATTGAAGTGTTTATCAGGGTTCTTATCAGTACTATGGCAGCTGGTAGTGCAGTCTTCACTATTGTTCTCTACTGAGGAAAAATTTACCTAATCCAAGAACATAATTATTTTCACCAGCCATGAAACTTTAGGTGCTTAGATAAAGTTCCATTACATTTTCCCTATTAACCTGCCAGGACATTATATTCAATGTCATGAGAGATATGATGGGATGCATTTAATCTGTCCATGACTCAAGAACATTTCTAGTTTGTGTTTTTTGTTAGCTACAGTGTTATAAGTGGGCTAAGTACATGTATTAAGCAATTTCAGTAAATATAAATTTTCAACATATATAGATAGCATCTGGTATTTAGGCATAAACAGATGGCTCAAGTGCAGATGTTTTCAGATATTGGCTACTGTTCTATTGTAGATCATAAATCATGGTTACATCCAAAAGCTCTTAAGCTAAAGAAGATGGATGCAATACTTTCTTCCAATCAGGGAGGACTTTAATGGTAGGTAAGAAAAAAATATACTAAATCTTCATTTATTTAACTAGCTAGTTTTCCCATACACTTTTATTACACTCAAAAGGGTTATAAAGGACAAATTAGCAAATCAAATATATCCCTAAAAAAATTATAAGTATACTCATAACAAACAACTAATACTTTTCTGACCTTTTTATGTGCCAGCCACTTCTCTAAATTATAGATATAGATATATAGATATGTGTTCCAGAGATCATTGTGCTATAAAGAGACAGACTGTGTAATGCAACTTCCAAAAACCCTTATAAGCATAATTTGCATATTTCATTACATGCCTAAATGACTATTCTTATAAAGACCAGAATAAAGGATAGATGGGTAGCAGTTGTTCTGATGGTGGACAAACAGTAGCACAGAAATATTTTAAAGTTCTATTAAGACCTTCAGTTTTACAAGTGACTCACACATGATTTATATGTGACATTATTTTTCACATTTCACAGTATTCTGATGGTCTCAGTGTTGTTTCCCATCTCACATTTCTAAACGTTATAACCTCAATTACCTTAATGATAGTTTAAGGATCTGGTGTCAACACATCTTTGGCATTCATAGGGATATTTCCAAAGACTTCTTTGGATACAAAATCAAAGAGAACATTTTGTGACTCTTGCAGAATTTATGTTTGCTGGACACATGTTTCCATTTCTATTTCATGGTTTGAAATAAGTAAACTTTCCTTTGTTTAGAATAACATTTATGCTCTTATCACCCATTTTCTCTGCCTGATAATGCAGTATGTGACCAGGTTAGTAATTTAAGCGACCTGCTTGTCTCTGTATGAATTTAACGATAGTAACTAACTGTATTGTTATTACTGCATGAGTCTCAACTCTACTCTCAGGTTTGCCCCTTGAGTCTTGGCCCAAAATGTGAGGTATTCTCATGATAAACACACTTTCTCTTCCTTCTCTCCTCAGTTATTGTCTTAAGTTGTATCATTTATAAACTGTAATTTCTCAGAAGCCGCATGTTACTTCAGATGATAAAATACAACCAGTGATAGTTAAAACATTTCTTCATATTTTTTTACAATTGTGTATTTCACAATACTTTTTCACAGTTACAACTGAATGACTTGCTTTCCTTTTCTCACTGTTTATACCACTGACAACTTGCATGAAGGAGAAACTGACAGAATGCAGATTATTGTCTTGAGGCTATTTGCATTTATTTCGCTTTAGTAGATAGAAATCTTGTGTTTTCATCAGCAAGGAATATCAACATGAAGATGCAGTTTCACTGATACAAATATTAAAAAAATAAATAAATGAAAAAGTGGCATCTAGCTGAGTAGACTGACTCCAACACAAAACTTATGCTGCCCAATATGGCATGTCTGTACCAGAGGAGGAGTTAACTGATCCATTAACACGATAAGCTAGGAGGAAACCCACTATGTTAACTGACCTCATTGATGAAAATGTGTTGTTATTCCCTATCAGAACCTTGTGCCCATGATTTTTACCTTGATGAAATAAACCTTCACATGCATTGCCACAAACAATGCACACAGCATCACTTTTATCCTTACTCACCTTAAACACAGAATCCTTCCTGTATTGCTGGTATTAAAGGCCAAATTTCTGAGAAACAAAAAAGGGAAAACCTAACATTTCAAGGAAAAATGGGGAAATTGTGAATTCAATCCACAGATTCCAGTCATTCTCTGTTAGAGCTTAATGGCATTGTTTTGTTTTGCTTTTTAACATCCTCTCTTTCTTCTTATAGGTCAATGTTTTTAAGCAGCTACTTCACATGCACTTTCATGTTTATTTTATTACCTAGATAGAAATCTCTGGTGGAAAAGGAAGCAAGGACAAAGTAAATTGTAAGATACTCATTTTTCTTAAGTGATGTTGAAATATCCCATATAGGGAGGTATGTAGGGTATAGCTGGCCCTCAACAACTATATTCAGGAGGTGACTAGCAATCTACCTATTATCTGCCTATTTATCTATCAATCATCTATCTGTCTATTTATCTATCATTTATCTATCTATCTATCTATCTATTATCTATCTATGGATATATACATATTGATTGGCTATACTTCTGGGGGAAAATGGATGGTAATCTTCACCAAATATTTCAAAGAGGTATATGGCCAACCATATATATTTATTTTCCCCAGAATAGCCACCCAACCAAGGATGGCATTGGTTCTGGAGTCAGTAGACTGGGTATCACTGTTTATTTATTACAGACTATGGATCATTTTAATTTTAATACAGGAAAACAATGATAACATTTCACAGAACTGTAACAATCAAATAAAGATATATAAATATATGCCCCATTAATCTAATAATATAGAGGATGGTAATTATTACTTAGCTAATACCTTACATTTGAGCATTTTACATTGACCTGTCTAACATGGAAGAAATGCATATTTCAGCTTTTATTGTGTTAAACCCATAGCCTGTAAAGTAAATGAGTTGGTGCTAAGAAAATGCTGGCCTCCTGCTTCACTCTAAGTGAGATATAAGAGTAAAAATAAGAATGAGAATGAGAATAAATAAAAATAAAAATTAATTACAAGGCCAAAGTGCTTGCCCTCTGCCAATAATTTTATATTTCTATTATCTGTAATCCTCAAAAACATTATCAAGTAAGATTTACATCTTTGGCCAAAATTTACATCTTTACATCAAAACTAATTGCTAGAGCAGAGCACAAGGCCAAATTTTTTTAATTCTCCGATGCCTGTCTAAGGACCTATTGTTACATAACTGCCTCTCCAGTTCTGTAGACACAATGACTTAATTCAAGAAGGAATATCGAAGAGTCTCACATTAAGTGGCTGTTAGCAGAAGGTATTTAAGAATGTTCTTATGGTTCAGCATTGAGTGATCATCTGCTTGGACAATACAAAGGGCTAGGATAATACTAACACGTATACCAACTAATATGCATACCATGGAGAATATTTGAAATAATTATTTGAATAATTCTAGAATGAAACAAATCACATTGCCTTTTCTAGTAAAATGGTATACCAGCTTCCCAACTGCATTAATAGAGATTTATATTTATATTTTAATTTTTTTGGTAAATATGCAATCTGGATCAAATGGTCTTTAATAGAAAAAGCTAGGAATAGGGGCTGCATAGCTAGTGTTTTTTAGTTCATTAACATAGAAGTGACTTAAGTCACTTCCTCCCATAGTCTATTAACCAGGTACAGTTAAATGGGCCAATCTAATCGCAAGAGAAACTATAAAATTTGGATCTAGTGTGTATTTTATGTGTGTATTACATTCTTCAACTCTACTTTGGTCTTATTTAGTTTATATTTCATGAAGCAATGTCCTTATGTCAAATTATGTGAATAACTGGATGATTTATTATTTCAAAGTCAAAAGAATTTATTTGTGAGGTCTCCTTCCACATGAGAAACTTTGGACCCTCAATCTCACCTTTTTTCCTAAGTCATCAAACTATCAAAATATGATGCAGAGCAATATGGTGGCTATATTGAGGCAACAACATACCATGATATTTCCTGAAATTCAAAATAGTAACAGTTTCATCTCCACATTATCAATCCAACTACATTATAGAGACCCTTCATTTCTACCACATAGTTATTTCTAATCAGATTACTTTAATACAAAATCTGAGACCTGAATATCCTAAGTTTTCATTGATTAAAAATTCTTATCAGAAAAGAGTTCAGATTATAACAAAAAATTCAACTGTATTACATACATATGACATAATCTTACCTATGAGAGTGTGGAGAAAGCACCCAACTTATGTAATTTTGGGTAATAGAGTTTGTGTTGGATACTATAAGGAAAAAGTATAAAGAACTATAATATCACTATATAGGTGGTAAATTTCTTTCCAACAGGATATGGGTTAACAATTGAAAACAATGTACCAGGGTTACCAAAAGAACAAATACACATTTTAAAAGATGTTATCTATGTATGAGATAGATGATGAACACCTCTTGAAATTGCAAAAGTCAAATGTGACTTGTATTCATCTTTTGTTATTAGTATATATTGAGTATTACAATTTTATTACAGTATTTTCATTTATTAAAATGTGCATAAATTTTGGGCACTATCTGCATATGTAAATAACAGGAGGCAAGTTTCTCACTGTCACAGAAAGAAGTAATATGAATAAATAAATAACAATAAAAATGTAAAAAAAAGAAGCCTAGAATGATGAGGCTAGATGATATTAATGTGAACTCTTGTTTTTCTAAATATACAATATGCACATAAGTGAAGCAGAAATAAAATAGATATGTGCATATATATAGGTTAGTATACATAGATATATTTTGTAATTTTGTCCCAATTTGATCTAGAAGCTGTGAAACTCCAGAAGCAACAAACACATCCAGGGCCTAGATCTTGGTTCCTAAATATAATTCACTATAGAAGAAACCAGTGCTCCTCTGAGAATTGGTTCATTCTAGGGTAAAAATCCAATTCTAGGGGCAGAGTTTATGCAAGAACCTGAGGCACTTTGTAGTACCAAAAAGTACAGATGTGCTTAATTTTAAAAAGGGAAGGATGAAGACATGTTAGAAGGAGATAAGAACCACCCTGAAATAATTCCCAGTGGTCAACTATGAAACACATTGAGCAACAAAAACAATCCTAAGTACTGAATATATGTCCTGTGATTATACTGATGTAAATAAACAATTCAATAAATAAATGAGGAATAAGGGATGACTCTATCTTACGGTAGAATTTCAAATTGTTTGGAAAATCACTATTAGAAAATCATAGTCATAATTACTGCAGGTAAGATCTACTGGAAAATGCTTAAATCAGTCTGTGACACTTTAAGGAGAAGCAGAAATTTGCATAGCCTCAAAGTATCTCCATTAAATATATTAATTACTGTGGTATTTTAATATCTAACCATAAATACTTTGATACCTCTCTCCAGGAGGTTGAGCTTAATCTCCTCCCTCTGAATGGGGTGGACTTTTTGACTGAGTTATAAGAGAGTAGGGAAAGGGAAAATGTAGTTATTTCATAATGGAGAAACTGGGGATACACTACCTCCACCAAATGATCGAGTTAATAAGCACAGGAATAATGCGTGCCGACGTGACCTGCCTTGAAAAGATGCAGTGAGATGGAATCACCTCTATGGTAGTTTTCTTCCAAGTCTACAATCCCAGTCTTTTCATGAAAAAACATCAGACAAATACAAATTGAAGGGTATTTTACAAAATACCTGACCACTACTCTTCATCTTATTTCTCACCTTCAGAATGTCTAAGAAACTTTAACTAGAAATAAGAAATTATGAAAATATCTTGACAAAAGATCCAACCTTACATTGAATTTATAAAGTACCTTTTCATTGATGTTAATAATGTTCTAAAAGATCAATTAACAGTAATCTGACTTGCAATTTTGGATATAGATTTTAATGTTTTTTGCTTTCCCCATGCCGACCGTACATAAGGGGCAAAACTATCATTTTAAATTCTAAGTTCCACTGTTTTACTAAAAAGTTACCAACTTCCTTTCCTATTGATAAAAATCCAAAGACTGCTTCAATCAGCAGTTTTATCTCCAGCTTTATTGAGATAAAATTGTCATACAGCATTTTGTAAGGACAGCCAACATCATGATATGCTACATGTAGCTATTGTGACATGATTACCACAACAAGGTCAGTTAACACCACCATCACCTCACCTAGTTACCTTGTGTGTTCGTGTGGTGAGAATACTTAAGTCTACTCTAGTAGCAACTTTCAAGTATCTAACACGGTGTTGTAACTATAGTCACCATGCTGTACATTAAATCCTCAGAATTTATTCATTTTATAACTTGAAATTTGTATGCTTTGATCAACATCTCCTCATTTTCTCCACCCCTGGCGATCATTCTATTTTCTGTTTCTATGAGTTTGGCTTTTTTTTTAGATTTCACATATATGTGAGATTATGAAGTATTTATCTTTGTGTTTGATTTATTTCACATAGTATAATGTCTTCAAGGTCCATTTGTGTGGCAAAAGGCAGGATTTCTTTCTTTGTTTCTGATGGCCAAATAATATTCCATTGTATATGTATACATTATTGTATATACCATCTTCTTTATTTATTCATAGACAAATACTTAAGTTGTTTCTATATCTTGCTTAATGTAAATATTGCTACAATGAGCATGGGAGTACAGGTATCTCCTCAAGAACCTGATTTCATTTTCTTTGGATATATACCCAGAAGTAGAACTGCTGGATCTAATTGCAGTTGTATTTTTAATTTTCTGAGGAACATACACACAGTGTTCCATAGTGAGTGCACCATGTACATTCCCACCAACTATGTACAAGGGTTTCCTTCTGCTCTACATCCTCACCAATACTTATAACATCTTGTCGTTTTAATAATGGCCATTCTAACAGATGTGAGATGATACCCTATTGTGGTTTGAATTTGCTTTCCCCTGTTTATTAGTAATGCTGAGCATCTTTTATGCACCTATTGGCTATTTGCATGTCTTCTTGGAAAAAAAAGTCTATTCAGGTACTTTGCCAATTTTTAATAGTTTTTCTTTCTTATTGAGTTGTATATATTGGTTATTAACACTTTATCAGATACATGGTTAGCAAATATTTTCTCCTATTCAGTAGGTTGCCTTTTCTTTTGCTGACTTTTCCTTTTGCAGAGCTTTTTACATTGATAAAGTCTAATTCATATATTTTTGTTTTTGTTGCATATGCTTTAGTGTCATGTCCAAAAATTATTGCCAAGCCCAGTGTCAAAGGGCTTTCCTCCTATGTTAATTTTTCTAAGATTTTTAAAGCTTCAGGTCTTATATTTAAGTCTTTTATTCATTTTGTGTTAAAATTTGTGAACAGTATAAGATGGGGTCCAATTTCACTCTATGTGTAATTACCAGTTTTCTCAGTATAATTTATTAAAGAGACTATTCTTTCCCCATTCAGTATTCATGGCTTCCTCTTCAAATATTAATGAACCCTATATGTGTAGGTTTAATTTAGTTCCTTTGTTGCACTATTCACATTTCAATTGCTCAAGAGACACATATAGCTAGTGGCCATCACACTGGAGTGCACAGATATAGAGTATTTCCATCATTGCAGAAGTTCTAGTAAACAGTATGATTTAGATCAAAATCATATCAAAATGATAATAATTCTTTGCCTTTATTCAACAATTCTTAATGGTGACCAACACATAGTTTATAAAAATGTAGCTTATTCTCTCAACATATCTGGGAAAAACATTTCTTATTGTTTTAATTTAAAACAAATACAGAAAAGCAGAGACTTGTAGGTTTATTTCAGTCTGGACAGTAGGTCAGTGCCCAAACTTTCTAAGCATTCGGTACTCTGGATATCTGATAATGGCTGAGTTACAGTGTAAGACTTGCCTGTTCTAAAAGGTCTTTGATAATGGATGTCTAATTTATAGGGTGTACTGTAGAAGTTCAATATTTCTTTACTTAAATTTGAAATTATATGTGGTGAATTATGCATAATTTAAACTTAATTATTTTCACCTATACCTAGGAAAATTATCAGCATTTGATGTCTAATATTATGTTTCATTATGTTACCTTTGTTTTAACTGTCAGTATGGTAAAATATATGCTTATATAAATTGTAACAGTAGAAATTTCAGAAAATGATTTTTCAAGGTTGTTTAATACAAAAGAAATTAAAATAAACCTTAAAATGTGGTTTTCTAAGATAGACAGTTAATTATATAAAATTATTTCCATATGTGTACTGAAATGGAATAGTAGAAAATGTATTCGTAAAGAAATAACTGAAAACATAGGAATATTAAAAGGAGGATTTATTTTTTAGGAAATTCAGTCTTATACAGAATATGAGTCACATCATATATTATTATAGCAGTCAGTATTTTAATTTTGAAACAAAACTTTTAAAGAGATAGTAATACTCATAATTGTATTTATAATTACATATTGTTAAATTATAATTTCCTAGAATTTGTGAGAAGTTTGTAGATTATTTTTCTATATTGATACTAGCTACAAGATCACATTATTTCCAAGTGATCCTGTATTTACTCCTAAGGCCATTATTATTGCAAAGTATCACAGACTGGGTGGCTTATGCAATAGAAATTTGTTGTCTTACAGTTCTGAAGTTTAGAATTCCAAAATCAAGATGTCCTCAAGATCTGTTCTTTCTGAGGGTTGTGAGGGAAGAATTTATCCCAGCTTCTCTCTCTGACTTATAGATGGAAGATGGCCATCTTCTCCCTACATCTTTTGACATCATCTTCTCTCTACGCATGCCTGTGTCCAAATTTCCTCTTCTTATAAGGACACCAATTACATTGGATTTAGGACTCTGTGATATTGTGAGTTACAAAAAGAAATATACAGTTTGTCTTCGACCTGTTTCTAGCACAGAGCTCTTAAAACCCTTGGGGTTCCCTAAGTCGTGAAAACAACAATAGTGTCTTTCAATATACTAATGCGGTGACTTCTGAAGTTCACTTAATATGGGGACTGGTTGCCAGCAGAGTCACACGTGGGTTGGAACTTGCAGTCCCATCCTCTTACATCCAACCTTCAGGGTGGACACAAGCTGGAGATGGCAGCCACTTACCAATAGCTAATGATTTAATCAGGCCTGCCTATGTACTAAAGCCTCCATAAAGCCCCAATAGGAGAGTCAGAGCTTCCAGGTTGGTGAACACATGGAGTGTTTGGTGAGAGCACAAAAGCTCTGTACCCCTTTCTCATACCCTGCCCTATGCATCTCTTCCATTTAGCTGATCCTTAGTTATATTATTTTATAATAAACTGGTAATCTAATACGTAAAATGTTTCTCTAAGTTCTATAAGTCACTCTAGAAAACTGATTGAATCCAAGGAAGAAGGGGTCAAGCAAACCTCTGATTTATAGCCAGTTGGTCAGAAGTACAGGTAACAACCTGGACTTGTGATTAGCATCTGAAGTCTAAGGAGGGGTTCATGGGAACTTCCTTCTGTAGCCAGTCAGTCGGAAGCACCGGTAATAACATGGGCTTGTGACTGGAGTCTGACATCAGGAATTGGCAGTCCCTGAGGACTGAACTCTTAACCTGTAGGACGTGGCACTATCTCCAGGTAGACAGTGTCAGCATTGAGTTGAACTGTTGGACACCCAGATTGTGTTCAGAGAATTGCTTGTTGGTGGGAAAAACCACCCCACCCCACCCCACCCCTGTTGCAATGGGTCCAGAAACCCAAAAGAGGCTTGCTGTAATGACCCCAGTAAAGATCTCATATCCAAATAGAGCCACATTTTGAGGTGCTGGGGGTTAGAACTTCAACATACGAATTTCAAGGAGGGGTCATAACTCAACTCGTGACACCTATCCTTGTGCATCACACCATCAACATTGTTTCTCTCACCCTCAGCTTATTTGTGTATATGTGTGCATCACTACTATGCTTGTAGTATATAATTATATACACTCTACATATATTCTATACCATATACTATATATATTACTGTACTATATGTATACACTATACACACACTATTTAGGCTAATTCAAGGGAGGATAATTCATCATAAAGTCAAACTGATACAGGCGATGTACAGTCTTCACATAGTCTCAACAGAGGCTTTTAAGAAACTATCAGCCTGGAAAGTTGGTTAAAAGAAATCTTGAAAAGTTACAAAATGCATTAGACCAGAAGCCAACATAAGTCTCTGTCTATCAGAGCATAATTCTGTTTGATTATATCATTAAATTTTACCAAAGACAGACTTAGCAACAAAAATTTCCCACTTTCCCTTCTGGCAGTGACTCGCCATACTATCATTTATAATAAAGGAAAATGTCCTATTAATTCTATATATTATAATGTTCAAATCCAAAAGTGAAGTTTGTCTTCCTGTTTCCTTATAATAAAAATTCATTTCCATCTGTGCCCCAGCAAGGCAGAGTTTTCATTGTTTTCATTCCAAGTTTTGACAGCACTTATATTAGGGATCGATGGATAAAATAACACAGTACCATATGATCATCATATATTTCACAGATAGAAATATCAATTTCAGTACAATGGAAAGGAAGAATAGTTGAAAACAAATGCAGAAAAGGAAACAGACATATGCAAAAACATATTGGATACTATTGTATTTAAAATATTCTGCACATCTGTTATTAATCTTTCAAAATAATTATAATAGTTACTAAAAATCAGAAAAAATAAATTCAGAATCTAGAGAAATGTTATAATATTCTATAAATATTCCAGCCAGTTCTGTAGGTTTTGGGGAGGACATCTTTACTCATATAGCAATTTCTAGAGTGAATCCAGAGCTGTTCTCCTGAGAAGTGACCTATTAGTGGAGTGACTTAAATGAAAGTGCAAACAACAGAACATATAATCCATTTATAATCCAAAGGCCAGGGCTTCTACATGCTAATACTTCCAAGAGACTTGGCAAAGAATCAATAATGTAATAGCTCTTTGCTCCCAAAGTTATCTGATCTATTATAGAAAACAGATGTCAGGATCATGGAAGTGTCTTTAGTTCCTACTAGAGATAAATGTTTTATATTAAGAAAAATATTCTGGTTGGAAATAAAACTGCAATGAAAATCCTAATTTCTGAATTCTTTTTCAGTTTTGGAATGCAAGTATGCTGACAGAAATAACTAGTAGAAAGTCTATCAAAGGAAAATAATACACACACAGCACCTTTCCAGCTCCCAGAACTCCAAGCCAGTTTTTATGCCTTTCAAGACAGCTATAATGTTAATGATAATATCTTTAAACCTTAAAATTACTTAGATGTGTAACCTACTCCTTTGTGCACACAGAATGACATGCTGAACATGTTTTGCAGTATACATAATTTTGCAGGTGCAAGTTCATTGGGAATTTTTGCTAGCAAAACAAAAATCACAAATTCATGGTGCTACAAATTTAAAATTGCTCAATTTGGACTTTTTTTTTATTTCAAAGCAGTTTGTTGCTTCTGGAAGATTGTATATCTCATGGAGGTCATTTGTAAAGAAGTTTCATAATTATATATCTTTTCCATTGTCTTTCTTGTGACAAAGATTCTATTTTTTTTTTTTATCAAAGTCTAATCAGGTTCTTCTGATCTCTTTTACAACAAGCCATCAACTTTTGGACTTCTCTTCTCTCCTCTGCATTGTCTAATTTTGGGAAGAATCCTGCCAACTCACCTTAGCCAAAACCCTCCACTGTGAATATCTGATCACCCTTAGTATCTGGTCAGATTCCTCATATTCTGCCATTCCCCAGGTGATATCTAATCACCCTGACCTGCTTTCAGCAAGAATCCTGTTAGATCTGTTTAGCCAGAATCCCCCTCCCCCTTATACCTGATATTTCCTCTTAACTAATTTTCTATTCATTCCACATACCCCAATCTCACCCATGGTCCTTAAACATAAATTCCCTCTTTTTCTTATTGTATTCAGAGTTGGGCTCAATATCCCCCATTACAAAACCCCATTACAGTGGTCCCTACACCTATCCTAACAGTCCCTCTGAATAGTCAGCCATACCCTTTTTAACAAGTGTCAACTAATACTTCTTTCTTTCCTTTCATTCTGTCTTCAATCTAGCCTTCATTCAATCTTTTCTTCCTCCCTATATTTTTCTCTTCCTTTCTTTCCTTTCTTTTTTCATTCCTTGTTATTTAAAAAATTTTATTAAAAATTAATATTTCTAAACACTATGTGATATTATGTGAGACATGTATTTTGTTTTTTGGGTGAAAAATTTTTATAAAACTGAAAAGAACAAAGAAACAAGAACTCCTGGACACAGTCCATAGTTTAGTAGTTACCAGAGAGTAAGGGGGAGGGAGGTGAAGTCAAATATATATATGGTGATGATGGAACAAAAACACTTTTGGATTCCTAAGTCTTATACATCAAAGAGTATTAGGCATTCTTCTATTAATCCAGAAACTCTCCTCAGTTAGTATATTTGTCTAATAATTAACACAGAACCAATATTCAAAGGCTGGGAGAGTATTTTCTTATATTTCTTTTCAATTTTGCTATATGTATTGATGTAAAGTTCTGTGCATATGTGGGGACAAGGGGTATTATGGGCAATCTCTACACCTTCTACTCAATTTTGCTTTGAATTCAAAACTTCTTTAAAATACAAAGTCTATTTAAAAATATACTACATAAATCCAAAACATTGTTTTATGAATTTGAACTAAAAGTATAGAGACAACTAAACTACATTTCATTTCGAGTTTTGTTACTATTTTTTTTCCTGGATAGCAAGAAGTGAGAGATTTCATTTAGGCTAAGGTAGAAGAGGAGGAGAAATGATGCAGAGCAAACGAAGACCTCTCATGGAAAGAGATGGTAGTTTATACCTTGGGATAACAGAGTCAAAGGGTTATAATGCAACTTTCCTAGTTTCACCTCTGAAAGCCAGACTTAGGTACCCTATTGTGAAAGAAATAAAACAATCTTGTCTCTCACTGCTGTGAGTTTTCTTTCTGTAAAACTACATCATCTTGAAATTAGAAGTATAATAGGTTGGAAGATTTTTTAAGAATGTGGCCCTCCTTCCAACAGAAAGACAAAAGGCATTGTCTCCACTGAGTTTACCTTGGGAACAGGATATTCTAAATAAATACCACAGTGATATTTACTCTGTCCTTGTATTCAAGAAATCAAATCATTTCTAAGAGACTAAAAATCCAGTGATAAATTCTTTCATCAAACATCATGCCAAAGTGGTGGGATTTGAAGATATAACCTTTAGTGTTTACCCAGTGATTATTTTTTCTAGCTATGAGTGCCTACTGGGTCGTTATAACAGCAGTAAGCTTTTGAAATTGTAGAAATACATAATTAAGGAAAAAGCTGACAGTTATCTTTCTCTGAGATTTACACAGCTGGTTCTTGGAGCAACAGTGGACCTTTTACATCAATTTCAAGTTGATTTCAATCAACATTGATTGCCCAGTCTGGACAATTAAATGCATAAGCTGATTTCAGAAAAATGAAATATGATGGATGTAGAAATCAGTGTAAAGAAGCTAAAGAACACCAGGAAGAAATCAAGGGTCCTGAAGTAAATAAACCCATTTATAACTGCTTGCCAATTAGTTTTTTGTTTTTAGTTCAGCAGTTTTGTTGATTGTTCTTTTCTTCTTCATAGTCTGAATCTAGAGATTAGAAAATGCAGTGCATCCTAAGAACTACAGAATGGTAAATAAATTCATCCTGGTAGCATTCCTAAAGTTAATGAATGTTCTACATACACAGAGAAATGAGAAGAACACATACAGGGAAGCTGAAGGGTCTCAAGACTACAGAAGGGCACTGAGAGATTTGGAGCCAATGAACTACTGTTCTCTTTAGTGTAATATTTTCATTATTTCCATAATCTGAAATCTAAGTGTCTTTTTAAAGCAAATCAAGTTTCCTTCCTCCTTATACACTTACTATTTTCTTCAAAGAATAAGGTGCAACTGTTTAGATATCCTTGAAACTCATCACTCCTTTGTTATAATAACAACCAATAATAGCAAATATGAAAAATGGAGGGTATTAGTTCAGATCATATTAAGTGAATATAGTATAATATTATATGTACACTAATTATTCTAATTACCTTATATGTGTTTTCCTGTTCCAAAGCAAGCCTAGAACAACAATAGAGGAAGACAATGAGGGTCCACAAATTAGGTAAAAGGCAGGAGAAACAGGGAGAAAGACAGATATTTTAAAAGGGAAACTGTTTAGAGGCATCCTTCATATTTCCAACTGAACAGGAAGTTGATATTTTAGCTTATTCAAAGAAGAGAAGACCAATTGCTTGTTCTTTTTTTTTTAATCAAAGAGCTTGCAAACTCTTTAGTAGTTTATAAGAAGCCCTTTCCATTGTTTTTATTTCTGTGTGTTTTTATTTCTATTATATTCTTGTGGATATTTCCCTCATCTCATTAGAAGAGATAGTGATTATTTCTATGCTAATATGAAGTTCTTAATATCCTGTTTATACTCCTCAGATCATTAGTGTCCGTAGCCTTTGATTCTTTTTTATGTAATATGGACCATATGTATTTAACTAAAGCCATACTTTAATCTTTATGTTGCATAATTACAACACAGTAATGATTTAATGAACCATAAAGTCTTGAACATTATAAGGTATAGGCATAGTTTTGCAAAATATATTTGTGACTCTTCATTGAACATTTCAAAATAAGGATTCAAAAATTGCAGTGGGGTTGCAGCTCTACTGAAATAAACTCAGAAATATGCAGAAATAGAAACTTGTCTTTTTTCCAGAGTTGAGTTGATTTCTTTTATAAGATGTCACAGAGCTCAGTAATGGAGAAATATGTCCTTGCCATTTAAAAAAAAATCATTCTATTGAAATATTCTTTGTTTACTATCAATACTTCCTTTCAATAACTAGGTATGTATTCAGTCTTCAGAGTACCATCCCTTTCATTTCTCCAAAATGGCAGTTAGATATAATATATAAAGTGAGTCACATGTTTGGTGATTGGTACTGGATGTTGCCTAGGAACTTAAATGGAGGAGGTGTCAGTCAAAAAACTTACACATAGACTCTTTACATTGCCTTGTCTTTCTTAAAACTTCATGGCTGAGTACAAAGCCATGGCTAGAGTGAGCTAGAGTGAGCTAGAGTGAGCTAGGGTTAGATAGTTTCCTTCCCACATGTGGAAGGTTAAAGTAGGTGATATTTGGGCATTTCCTTTCTCTCAATTCTGTTAGTCTTTGAAAATATCCCAGTAATCTATGCTGTGGTAAAACAGTTTCTCCTGAGGATAGATCTTACTAAGAACAGAATGATCTGGAACATTTTATAATGGTTCTTTTCTTTCTCCCCATGTTAAGAACAGGAGTAAATTTTTCTCTGAAATTCACTGTGAAAATCTTGTAGAAGTCCTGAAGGTAATAAAAGTATGGGGGGACCTCTATGATTAAGTTTCCTGGAATCTTTAATTCTCCAATTTATCCACACTGAGCCTTCAGCAATTTGTCAAGTAAAGTTCAGCATTCTTGCCTCAGCACTGATTCTCATGGAGGTTTCTTCTCGTGAGTTTCTGCTTCAGTAGGTTGTAATTCTCTGTATTCTCTCTGTTCACTTGTCTGTCCAATTTGGGAGGCAATGATTTTCTCTGTGACCTCACTTCTTGGATGGATCTAAGAATTGCTAATTTTACAGTTTGTTCACCTTTTTCTTAAGAGAGAATGACAACTTCCAAGCTCCTTACGTGCCAGACCATTTTTGTTGCATCCAGCACGACATGAGCTGTGGGAAAACGAAAAGGGTGACGCAAAGTGAAAAAAGATAGTAGTTAAGAATATAGTTAAGTGGGTTCAAGGGACTCCAGCCTTGAGGACTGAAAGAGCCCAGAATCAGGCCAACACATAGCTTTTATTGATGGACACACAAGGAAATGAAACTGGTTTTTCCATGGTCTGTGAGTTATGTTGCCTAGCAAATTGCTTTTCTTGAAAGTCCCCATTGTGTTCCAACATGCATTGTGTTTCTATGAGAATATGTAGCCCCTAGGACTCAGTGTACCAAAACCACTCCAGGGGGTTGACTCAGTATCCAAGTCATCTCTAAGGAAACATGACCGATATTGTTCTATCAGGTCATCACTGAGACATGAGGCCGCAAACAGGCAGCAGTTTAACCTCAGGGTGAGGGGCTGTGCCTCACCTCTGTAGAGCCCAAGCTCTCTCCTGATGACCCCTGTGTGACTGTGCCTGTCTTAGGTTGTTCCTCCCTTGAGAAATCTTACCCGTCATTGACTAACCAGCCATCCTCTGGGGCCATACAGGGTGATGTGAGGTATTTTATGCTGCTGTGGCCTCCACGCCCACTTCTGCCTCAGAATGTCATAGGGAATGCATAGGGTGAACAGATCGGTTGGCAGTTGGAAGGCAACACATTTTATTTTTCTCATGTGTAGCTTTTTTACTGCTGCTTCTAACACTAACACACACACAAATGTTTTAATTATACATTTAATATATTTCAAATATGATTAGTATATAATTAATAGATGCATTTAATCTAAATTTATATATAATGTATATCAAATGTATTGTATGATTTTATAAGAATTAAATAGACAGTTTTTAGTCTGTGGTAGAATTTTTAGCAAATATTCTAAATTAATAAGTTCATGAAAAATTGGAGCTGAAATCTAAAGGATTTATTTATCCTCCTCATTTTCCAGAGAAAGACATCAGTATGCAAATAAAACCAAGTATTTTTTTTCAAGGTCACAAGCAGAATAAGAACCAAGGATTATTTTATTGCCATCAGTACTCATGCTTTTCACATTTCTCTGTCTTTGTACTTGCCTCACCCTTAAGTGCATGGTCCTCATTCATTCCGATTTATCCTTCAATATTAATTAGCTCAACCATCACTTGCAATAACCTTTCTCAGCGTGTTCCCTCTGTCTGAATGGAGGAGTCCCTTCAACTTGTCCTTTTGACAATATATGTGTTTTTACCTATATCACCTATATCTATCTATCTACCTATCTATTAATATCTATCTCTCTCTACCATCTATCTACATCTACCTATATTTATCACATATCTATTTATATGTCCACAGTTTTACTTTTCTGTTCATCCTAATCTACTTGAATTCTGTGAGAAATGGAACTGTATCTCAGTCAGTTCTTCATCTTTCTTGCATCATTCAGTGGCTAAATCATAGTGGATGCTTCATATTTTTTGAAAAAGCAATTGAATGAATACTTTCAAGAACTCCTGTTTTATATACCATAATTTTTCTCCTATTATTTCTTTTAAATGACAACAAGAATTTTTCTTCATACGTAATGGAATTTAAAATACACTTTTTCTCTCTACCTGCTATATTTTAAATACCATAATAGATACTATTTCTCATGTTGGGTTCAGTAATCTTTCTCTTGACCATCTTTTATTGAATTAATTTTGTAATTACATTTCACTGTTTCTTTTTCATAGTTATTGTAGTGCTTCCATTTTCATGCTCAGTAATGTCTTCAAAAAGGGACAGATCTATTTAGAAGGATGTATTATACTTTTCAATTGTCATATTCCTTTTCTTTATTCCAATAGCCAAATAGCTTCCAACTCTTTATTTTGACAGCTTCAGTTCCACAGAATATCCTTGGCTTTATTCATTATTTCTTTAGAAGCTTCTGTAAATTTAGAGAACATCAAGAGGATTAGGCATTTTAGGTTATTTCAGCTATTTTGCATTGAACAAAAAACATGTTCATCAAATTAAATTGACATTGTCAGAGGCATAATGGAGCAATAGGAGGTTATGCAGGAAAAAAAAAAAAAAACAAGACTAACTGAAACCTCATATCAAAAGAAATATTCTATAAAGGTTTGTCCTGCTCATTTATAAGTACGAAAGAAGATGCAGATATTTTATCCCAGTGTATGACAACTATTTTAACTTTCTAATATCGCAACGGCTATACACAACCAATTTCATTTCACTACTCTACATTTATTTCTGGTATTTAAATAATATTCACCCTTTTTATTGTTGGAATATGTGATAAATCTACCTGAATATTGAGAAAAACTATGGTACAGAAATAGCATTCTCCCGTTGTCATTAAAATGCATTCTATTTTTTGAGATCACTGTCTATTTCAGATTAAATTTATATTTTTTCATCCATTCACAGACATGATTTCAGTTTCTATTAATCTATCCTTTTATCCATTATTTATTAAGAAATATGTTGGAGTGTCTACAACTCTATGTATTTAGTTATATTCAAAGATATAAAATATATAGTATGTATAAACGTCTCTTTCGTCTTTCACATAAGCACATCATTCCCTGAGGTTATGTAATGTTCAGAGGATCCCTCTTTATTTCTAATTCAAAGGACCAAATTGAATTAAACAGAATGATTATATAGGATTATAGAATCCAAATGTATCTTGAATCAGAATTTTAACAGGTGCCACAAGGAAAACGTACATATACAGATTTGAAATTTTGAAGGCCACTGATGTAAAGGGTGGGGCATGTAGACAAGTAGGCAACCTGATGATAGTAGAGGCCATAACAAGCACTAGATTAAAAAAATTCTTGAAGTAAAGAGAAAAGTCAATATGCATATATAACTAAATTAGAATAATAGGGAAAAAAACATAAATGCAAAACTGATTCATCCAGTAGCATTTTAATGGCTTCTTCTATGGTGTAAGCCAACTTGGCATGAAGGTAACCTTAGGTAGCAAATATCTTTACTTTAGCACTGCATATTAAAATAATTTTATTCACAAGTCTTTTAAGGACCTTGGCCAGAGAACAGAAGAAAAAAGAGATATATGAAGGAAAATTGAAAGTAAACCTAAAAGGTAATCTGAGATGTGGTAGGAGGCATCTGATGGCAGGAAAGCGAAATCTGAGCATTGTTGAATTATATATATATTTCTATCTCTATATCTGTTTAATATCATCTATATGAAGTGATGAAAAACTAATAGCTAAGGAAGTGAGAAAGAGTAATGAGAGAAGTGATTTTAGTATTTTTTATGGGACACTGAATATGTATTATTACAATACACTTCAGTGGGAAAAATAACTCAAGTATTGAAAATTGCATATAGTATCATGTCACTTCTTTAAAAATCGGGGTTTTTTTCTATTGTATTAAACTCTAATGCAAAGTCTCTTCAGGATCATCCCATATTTATTGGGTTTTCAGTAGGTTTAAATTTTTTAATCAATTAAGCAACAGGAACTAGGTGCAACAGCACTGAAATGGTTCCCTAGGAGCAGATGGCTTGCCATAACTATAATACATACAGTAAAGGAGCATTAAACATTGCTGTCTCTGTGTCCTTGCAAAGTACATTTGTTCTTTTACTTTCTTTAAAGAATGTACTCCTCTTACATTGCTGAATTGTTATTTGAATTCAATGGATTAGGTCAGCCATATTGCTATGGCAATACAATGATTCTGCAATATGTTGGCCAAAAAAAATCCTAAAAAATAAACAAAAATAAAAACAAAAATCCATTTATGGGTTAGTTAACATTTCAATATGGCCAACAATTAATCAAGGAGACAGAAAAAATATCAGACATCACTACTGAATACAGATAGCACTCTAAACCTTTTTCTAGGTGGTAATGGGTTAATAACTTTATCTTAGGGTAATGCAGCATTAAAAATTACTTGATAGAAACTAAAAAAATTAATATGCTTAAAGATGAACATGCTATAAAAACTATCTGTACTAAGCTGACCAGACATACTATTTTAAAAGGGACAGAAAACACCGGTACTGTCCTGTTTCAAATGGGACCCTGGTCACCCTAGTCTCGCTGGGCTAAATTCAAGGTGTCATTAGGCTGACCATATATACCATTTAAAATGGGACAGTATCATTGTTTTCTGTCCTGTGTTAAAATGGCATGTCTAACCAGCCTAATCTGTACACATACAACATAATATTCCTGCCTTCTCAAACTTTTATTATAAATGTACTTTAAGAAAAAAGGTAAATGAGAAAGTATTTAATTTTACTAATTGTTTGTTCCTATGTTTTATGCATAACATTATCTATAATTTCTTCTCATTATCTGGGTATGCTTAAGAAAGTGACAACTAATTCAAAATAATAATATTTGTCAGAACTGCCTGAATTTATTAGAATTTAAACACCAAACATGCTGATTCATTTTAAGTTTGAAAAATTACTCAAAAATAAAATTGCATACAAAATATCACTTATATTTAGGTTATTTTACTTGAAACTACAAAATATTACATCTGACTATGCTGACTACCTTTTAAACTATTCATAGCTGGCAAATGTAAGTTTTAAGATTCAACATTATTTTATATTTAAAATTAGAAAATATATATAATGACTTCATTTTTAATCTTGGTAAAGATTCAAGGTAACTAGGTCATTATGAACTAACATCTATCATTACATTAATAGTTTTACCTAATTCTTATGTCTGCAGTCTGCAGCTCATTAAGCTTTAAGCTCTTTCAGATTTGTTACAGTAGTACCTTGTGAATTTTGTGTTTTCTTTACAATTCTCGTATAAATTACTCGATAAGTGAGGAGGCTTACACTATTTTGCCAAAGATAAAAATCTTTTCAAATCACTGGCCCAATGTAATCTTTAAAATACTACCTACTGAAGCCTAGAAGATTTTCATGGACATAAGATAATGTCTTGGTCAATTTGGGATGCCATAACAAAATACTACAGACTGAGTGGTTTAAACAACAGAAATTTATTGTCTCACGGTTCTGAAGCCTAGAAGTCTGAGATCAGAGTGCCAGCATGGTTGGGTTCTGGTTAGAGTTCTGTTCCTGGCTTATAGATGGCTGCCTTCTCTCTGCTCACATGGACGTCCCTCTGTATTTGTGCCAGGAGAGACAAAGAGAGATCAAACTCCAATGTCTACTCTTATAAGGAAGCTAATTGTATCAGACAAGAGTTCCCTCTTTAGGACCTCATTTAACTTTAATCACCTCTTTAAAATTCCTATCTCTAATACAGTCACAGGGGGAGAAGTATGGTTACATAATAAATTTTGCAGACACAATTCAGTCCATATCGAATAACCATCCTAGCATGCATCATAGTATGACTGATAACACTGAGAAATCTGGGTGTGCCTTTCTAGTAGTTCCGTTATAAGTGACCCTATTCTATTAATACCAACAGTTACTGTTCCAGGTACTGTTTAGGGGTCAGGTATAAAGTGATGAACTAAAGAAAACTGTTACTGTCTTACATTTGGTGTCAATTACATACGCTTCTAAAGGAAAAGTTCCCAACATGAAAAGATTGTGGGGTGAGGGAAGGCTTCCTTGAGAACATTTATGGTGAGACTTCGGAAGAATTTGAAGGATGCTTACAATGGCCTGCTGGACATCTCGTTGGGCTGCTAGGCCAAGAAGTTTCTACGCCAGCATCTGCAGCTGCACAACCTGCAGAAGTGCAATGAGGAGCAGGAGAAGCTGGAGCCCCACCCGCAGGTACCCTCCTATCAACACATGCACCTGGAGCTACTGGAGTGTGCTTGTTTATCTGATGTCTGCCATACTCCTGGTGGCCACGAATTTGGGGGGAAGTCATAAACATTCAATCTATAGCAGCTATCTATTTGAAACTCCATTTAACTTATATAGGAAAGAAATACTGGATTTGATTCACATTTCCTTATTTTGTAAAATTGAATCCATAACCTTTGAGTAAACAATAGACACCAAATTTATAGCTGTTTAAGCTAGATTATTGTGTGGAAAAAAATAAAAAACAAATGTAAAAGTGCCAGAGACGTAAAGTGTTTGCCCATGACCCTTAAATAAAGCAATTATCAAATATATACAACATGTTGATGCTGTTTGATGTCTTACTTGATTTTCTGAAACCAGATATCAGAACAAACTGGAATTCTAAAACAGCTATCATGAAGAGCTTTATTGTTCCTTGAATTCAGTTGTTATGAAGGGTACTCACAGTATATATTCCTAATCTACCTTTAAATTCTTCCAAGAAGTGACAATTGTGAATAGGAGGAATTGAGTTCCACAAAGTTTCTATTATGTTTAACATGGCTTGTTTATTTGTTAAAATGATTTGATAAAAATAATTGGTTTACTAATCACCTTTTAAAGAATAATGGACAATTATAAAATGAATGCAGTAAATAGTCAAGACATCCTTTAATTTCTTTCCTTCACGCAATTGATAGTGAAGAATTGATACCTGCCCATTTTTGGCCTGGAGGACTCTCTATTTCATGCACTAAATTTCAAATACTACAAATCTGCCATTCAGAGAATTAGAAGCTTGGGACAATGATTATGTTTGCTATTGGGAGGTAAATACATGAAAGCAGATTAGCCAAGGATCCTTTTAGGACTCTGTGGTTCTTATTTCTATAAGGAATGATAGGGCACTGGACTATGAATTTCAACAACCTCTTATTATCTACATATTCATTTGTATTGTCCATTTCCAAGAGTTTCTCCCTAGAGGAAAAATGAAAGTTATGTGATCTGAAATAGTCTGAAGTAGCAGGACAGTTCTCTTTTAGTAACTTTCCATGAATTTAAAATAGGAATTCATATTGGAATTATAATCTACTCTAGTGTACATTCTACTGCTCAACATCAAAAGCAATAGTTCAAAAATGTTACAAGCACCAAAGAAATGAGAAATTAATTTTTTTCCAAGCTCAATAAATGAATTAATAGAATATATTTCAAAACACAATGAATTCAAGGTACAATCAGTTCTGCTACAATGGTTGTTTAGACAATGGAAATTGTTCCAATGCAATTGATACATTGGGAACAATTTAATGGAATGAATTTTCTGTTTGCTTATGTATGTGTGATTTTCTTTATGAGAAATAGGAGAGGAACATGAAAAATTGCATTAGGCCAAACCCAACAGCATATGAGTAGTAATAGACGAAAATAAAGGCATCTCCCAGCTGCTTCAGCTTACCACGTGTATGACGAGCCCCACCTGTCCACATCTGGTGTCACAACTTTCAGTCCAATTTTAGATAAACCTGCTTCCACCACTTCAAAACTCAAGAGCTACATTCCTTCTGATGCCCAATTTCACAACTAAACTTCAGGGTTCTTTAAGGAAAATGAACATATTTATTGTAGTATTTATGTAGTTCTATATGATTTAACATGAAAAAAGCTGGTACCATTTTTATTAAGTTTCTATCCCTCACATTCATAAAACCAGAGTATTTTGTTACTTAATTTTTATAGCCAATAATATTTAGAAATACATATGTAGGATTATAGGCAAAATGACTGCAGTATATTGAATAAATTAAACCAAAATCAACTATGATTGCTAGGGGAAAAAAAAAACAAGGATATAGCTTATACTTACCTAGGATCTCTTAAGAACAAATGATTAATTAGCATCATTAAAAATAGTTATAATATGTATTAAATCCTTGATCTGTACACTTTCCTGCAAATAGGGTATGCGTCCGTAAAAATGTTTATTTACAAAAGTTTATTTAAAAAATAAGAGTATATACTAAACTCAATTATCTGATATTTTGATAAATATACCAATTCTTTCTGTTTTTATGTTTTTGAGTCAAATTTAAAAATAAATTTAATTTATGTTAATAAAAATAGAATTTAAAAATTACTTAAATTTTTTTCTTTTCACACCTAACTAAATGTTCTTATGTAAATTCATATGTAAGTCCATTATGTTCACAAAGATTGGTTTTTTGTTTTTGTTTTGTTTTGTTTTTTGGTTTGGTGTGTTATTTGTGTTTAATATTTATTTCAGATATCAGCAGCGGCATAATACAAAATCAGTGGTTTAAGATAACAAAAATTTATTATTTCTCATGATTCTGAGGATTAGTTGAATGATGCCTCTGCTGTTTTGCTTGCATTTATCAGAGAGTCAGCTGTGCTGGAAGGTTTCCGATGGCCTCACTCACCTGTCTGGGAATCGTCATTGGTCATCAGAGAGTGAGGGTTGGTTCTATTCCATGTGACTATTATTATCCAGTAGAGGCCCAGAAAGGATGACTTTATTTCTGCAATATTCAATTAGTCAAAGCAAATCAGATGACCATTTCAGATTAGAGAGGTGCTTAGGTACATGCCACTTCTTGATAGAAGTGTGGCAAAGTCACATTGTAAAGGAATCATGAGAAGACCTTTTACAACCATCTTTGAAAATAATCAGTCACAAAATGCATTTTGAAATATGTAACTAGAGAAAACTGTATGAATTTTTAAAAAACAGAACCAGAAGGAAAGACTGCTACAGTTAAAAGGAGTTATGAGTCGACTGGTTAATGTAAATAAAATGAAACAAAACAAAAATTTAAGTTGATGATTCATTCAAACTGTAATTTGTACACACTATGATGTCAAAAAACTATATGCCAAGTGACAAAATAGACTTAAGTAGAACATCTTCTTATAAAAATACATGGCATCAGAGAGACGTGTTTAAAAAAAAATGGTGCATATCCAGTGATAATAGTCTTCTGTTGAATTATATGGAAGGGGAATAAAGAGTCCTTAAGGAAATTTTCCAATTCCCATTTTAAAAAATCTGTGAAAACAAAAACCATGTTAAAAAATATCCTTGGAAGTTCCCATACTTAGATATCTGAATAAGCACATAATAGGGTAAACAAATGCACTAGAGAGTTTTAGTAGAGAAGTAAAAGTTCCTCAGCTGCAATAGTTTAGAATGAATTTAACAAAATTTCAACAGTCTTAAATAATATGTGAATTTATTGACTTGTGACAAAGAGTAGCAGTGTACAAATTTCAAGCAGTTTCAGTCAGAACTTCTGTGTATTTTTTTCTCAATTATTTCAATTTTTCCTTTTTTGTATATTAATGTTATAATCAGACTGGCATTTCTCATGGTCACAAATGAGTGCTCATAACAATCAGAGCTATATGCTTCTTGTACACATTTGGTGAATATCTCAGTCCATTTGGGCTGCTATAATAAAATACCATAACTTGGGTAGCTTAAACAACAAACACTTGTTTATCAGAATTATGGAGTCTCCTGTGGGCCAAGATCTTGGCAGATTTGTTTCTTGTGAGGGGCCTCTTTACAGATGGTGGTCATTTCACTGCATGTTCTTTTCTGTGTGTGCATATAGAGAAAGGGGGTGTTCACCACATGCTTTGCTCTAATTTCATTCTTGTGGTCTGACAAGGATGCTTTCAAAGTTTTATGGTGTCTCGTAGAAAATTGACCCTCTCTTTTACTCTCTCTAGTTAGTTACCAGTAATTTTTCCTCTTCCTCCTCTTGTCATAAGGCATCACACTCATGACCTCATCTAAACCTAATTACTTCCCAAAGGCTCCACCTCCAAATACTATCAAATTGGAGTTAGACTGACCACGTCATTAAACTTTAAAATTATCATGAAGCTCAGGTACAGATTTTTAAAATTTCCATAATCTACTCCACTGTATAATTATATTTACTGCAATAACTTTCATAAATATGCATACTTACCTAAATAATTGTTCTGAGATTTTCTTGTCTTTCTTTTCCTTTCTTGAACCAATATACTTGAGCATAAAATAAAAGGAGCAGTTGGTCTCATGGACAATTTTATCTTCAGCATTAATGAATAAAGCATTTTTAAAATTCACTGTAATTTTTGGTAACTCATATTGAGCTGAGCTTTTCTTGCATTTCTCCTATTTCCTTATTTATGTTGAATTATAAAGCACTTAGTGACTTAGGTATTTACTTAATGATTGATGCAGGTCATTGGGATGCTTACTGTAGTCTGGTATCAGTCTCAACTATGTTAAATGAGATATATGTTAGATATTTGATCATTATACTATTCACAGGTGATCAAGTTTTTGGGAACTGATTTAAAGATGAATCAATCTTAAAAATAATGTAATGTAAATGAAAAAAATGAAATGCTTAAATTTACATTTAAATGACAGGTAATTTTAAAAATATAGGCAATAGACACGTTCGCTTTTGCAAGTGATCAGTCCATTCTCTCTGCAAAGGACAATCTCTATGGAGTTTGCTTGCTTTAATGGATATTTGTTATATAGTTTCTGTGCAGATTGAACTGTTTTTGTTTTTCATAATAATGTCTTGAATCCTTGAGAACATTCTACCATTTCTTACTCAATTATAAGACTACACAAATTCCATTCTTCAGATCCAGGAGTGAACTCTTGACCTAGGCTTCAACAATAATTTAGAAAAATTTATATCCCTTATAAAAGTACCTTTATAGAGTGCCTATAATGTGGTTAGCAATGTTTTACAATACTGGGAATACAGTGATAAGACAAATAAGTCACTGATCTCGCAAAGATTACATTGTATTACAATACATGTATATTTTAATCATTCCCTATACCCTCAACTCCAGCCATAGGATTCAAGGATGGGCATGTTATTCAAGTTAGGCAAATGAGATGAACCCTTGGATTTCTAATGGGAATATGTGAGAATGAAATGACCTCATCCTCCCAGTCAGTGTTTATATGCAAGAATATAAGCTAGTGGCCTTGCTGCCACATAGTAAGAGGCTGTCAGAATGGAGCCAATTAGAGAATAGCCAACTGAATCTGATTGTTCCTGAAGTCTAAAATTCAGATTTTCTGTTTACTGAGACATTACGTTCCCTCTCTCTTTTTTTTTAAACTTAAAGATAGTTTGAACTGAATTGATTTTACTTGAAACTGACAGGGTGGTGATCATAGAATTAGAAGAAAAGAATTTAGTGGAGGTAATCTCAATGTAGAGAGAGACCATGCTACAACAACCAAATGTCCTCAGTTAAAGTCTTACTGCAAAGGGCTGTGCACACTTTCTCTTCTGCACAGTGCTGGAGGCACTGACTCAGCCTCTTTTATGGTTCTTTCCCTGGCCAAACCCTTTTGATTTCTCAATAACTTGATCTTTAAGATATGTGAATCATATTACATTAAATTTAAAGTTATGTGAAGTTTTATATTCTAATATAACCTTATAATTTATGCTCTAGTCCATATTGTACTTATTTCTTAGTTTACCTCTCATAAAATCAACTTGGTACATTTGTTTCCAGAGTTTTTAGGCCCTACAAATGAATGGCATTTCCTGTAGCCTTAAACAAACTTAGCCCCTTTTTATATTTGATTCAGAGACCCTCATTTAAAACAAATGTTTAAAGAAACGAGGAGCAGTTCACATGTTGAGATACCAAGAAACATCAAGAGAGTAATTCATAATAAAGAGTATCCATATGACATATGAAAGGATAGAGTGACTAGCAAAAGAAAAATCTTAAGAGATACTTGTGGGTAGTTTTCTTATATTTGACTATGGGAGGGAAAGAAAAAAACAATCTTGTCTATGCCACATACCGTATTTTTCCATGTATAAGATTCCCCCACGTATAAGACGATCCCCGCTTTTCCAACTCAACATTAAGAAACCCTCTCAGGAGTTCCCTGATGGTGTAGCGGCTTAAGGCTTCAGCGCTGGCGCTGTCAGTGCTGCGGCCTGGGTTCGATTCCCAGCCAGGGAGCTACCCACATACCAAAAAGCAAAAAATAAAAAAAAAATAAAAAAAAAGAAACCCTCTCAACTATTTATTCCTGTGCATGAGATGGCCCCCAATTTTCATCTAACGATTTTACGTGAAAGTGTCATCTTATACACAGAAAAATACAGTACATCTTCAAGAACAATGCACTACCAAAGTTCTATTTTTTTTTCTTTATTGGCTCATGAAAATATATTCCTCCAAGTGGAAATGGAAGGATAGGTACTTCTGAATTCAATTACTATGTTAGGTGAGGTTTTCATTTTATTTTTTCATAGTTATATTGAGACTTAAATAAGATAATTTCCATTTACTTTTATAAAGTAGTCATATGCATTAGTCTGAAGGGAAAAAGTAGTTTATGAAATGAAGGATAAAAGCAGTTTTATTATATAGACTATAATTATATTAGAAATAGGGATGATTTAATTATCAGATTCTCATTGTTGACTTTAATTAAAATGTGAAAATTGAAATACTATATATCATTACTAGACAAAAATGAACAAAAATTATTACAATTTATTTTTTGAATTCATAGTCTTTGAAAAAACAGTGAACTCTGGTTGTCTATTTTTTCTATAGTAATATGGCTATAGATGGACATGCTGGTGGCCTTTCTCTTGAATGTACAAAATTGACTATTAGGAGGTCCATATCTTGCTGATATATTACATATATCATTATTTACAATATGCTTGAGAACAAATTATTTAGGAAGTCTAAATCATACTATTTTGAAAGTTTATTGGTTGTTTTTAAAAAACAGGTCTGTATGGACAGATTTTCATTGTGATATTTTAGACACACTCAAAAACAAGCATGTTAACACTTTCGCAAATTCTTCTAGTAGCTAGAGAAGATTTCAGCAATTCTTTTTGGTAATCACTTTTGACAAATAGATCCACATTTTAAAAAATTCTCATAAATAATGAAAGCTAGTTTATCTTTTGGTAGAATTGATCTTATCTTAACTAATTTCCCTTTGTTTTACCTGTCAAACTCCAATCACTGGACTATCTTCAGCACTTGAGAAGTATAGGAGGAATAAGTGTCTCTGCTTAGAAGTTAGTTTATCTTTACAATTTGATTTAAAAATAAGTTCATTTTTGGTGAACTTAATTTATGTATATTATTTTTCATTCCTCTACCTTGTTTTTCACATCTATTTTCTCCTGATGTTTATATTTTTCCTCATAATATTTCATTGTACTTAAAGTTGATGGAATAAACACTATTTCTTCCCAATGTCAATGTCAACACAAATAATGATAAAGAGACACATTAAAGGCATAAATTCACAAAGAAAAAATTGAGGAGGAGTTGATAACAGAAAATAAGATGGACAGCAGAATTACTGATAACGAACTAGAGAGAGGAAGATAGAGGATCAGTTTCCTAGGAGACAACATAAAAATTTGAAGGCAGACTTGTCAGATCAAAAGAATGAAATAAAGCAAAGCATGTGTTAAATACTCAAGCCCCACTGTCACCACAGCTAACAGGATCCTGCCAGTCTGATATATCATCTAGGCAAGAAACATGTAGATTTTTCTATGAGGGCTCTAACCACTAACACAGAGGAAACTGGCATTAGCAATTTCCCCATAATTTGGCCTGGTCACACAAGCACATGGTTCTCTGCACGACATCCTACGCACCTCTGTATTGTGCACAAAGAACCCAAGACAACGTTTGAGTATTCCAATCTTAAATATGAGCATAAATCCAGGGTCACTGAATATTTGAGGAAAACCTCTAACACTGATAACACAGGCCAAAATAAACAGTAAAAAATATAAATAAATAAAAATTGGAGGGAACATAGGCTGTACAGGGAGAAAAAAAATAAAGAAACATAGATATTTTCTAAAGAAGATAAGAAGAAAACATTGCATCCATTGAACAAAAACTAGATATTGTGGGAGGAAAGGACAACCTGAGAACATTAAATGTATTTTGTAAATTAACATGAAAACACACCTTAAAAGAAAGGTTGAGAAAAACTCTTAGAAAATAAAAAAATAAATAAAGGAAAAAGAAAACAATAAATAAAAGAATAATACAACAGAACTCTTCAAGAAGTCAAATATCCTATTAAAGAGAATTCTATAAAGACATAAAACAGAGAAGAAGAATTAATCAAAAAAACTTCATGAAGTTTTCCAGATTTGAAAAACAAACATTTCTAGATTGAAAGGAGCCAGTTACCCCATCACTGAAAACAGATTAACATCAAATTATGACATTTCCAGCAAGAATGAGGAAAAATGTCACATATACATTATTTTGAATTTCTCAACCATATATCTGGAATATACAGGAAATGTGTTCTGGGTTTCATCAAGTTCTACTAAAAAATTTTGCCTTCCCCAAGATTACACATATTTTTTCCTATGTTTCCTTCTAGAAATTTTATTATTTTAGGTTGTACATTTAGACTAATGATCTATTTCAAGTTGATGTTTATATATAGTACCAGAGAAGGATAGAGATTTAGTTTCAGATTTTGTGTTTTATCTTCTGTCAGATAATTAGTCTATTTTCTTTAAGAAATAGGTCCATTTATGTTTTTACATTATTTGCATAAAGTTGTTCACAATATTCCTTTATTATTGTGAACAGAAACATTGTTCTATATCATCAGAAATTGATATTGTTAGATATTTTTACATTTAGCCGTTCTATTAGATGTGTAGTAGTAGTTCCCTGTGGTTTTAATTTGTAATTCCCTACTAATGAATATGTTTAGCATCCTTTCATATGATTATTTACTATCTCTGTATCTTATTTGTTGAGGAGTTTATTAAAATCTTCCACCCGAATTTTAAGTGGTTTGTTTTATTATTGTAGAGCTTTAAATGCTGTATTTTATATTTTGACTACAAGTCCTTTATCAGATACATGTATTTCAAACATTTTCTCCCATTCTGTCTTGTCTTTTTATTCTATTATATCCACAATGTTGTGTATAAAAAACTAATAAGACTTAACAACAACAAAAAATTCAAGCCAATTAAAAAGTGGGCAGAAGAACTAAACAGACACTTCTCCCACCAAGACACACAAATGGCCAGCAGACATATGAAAAAATGCTCATCCTCATTAGCTATCAGGGAAATGCAAATCAAAACCACAATGAGATACCACCTCACACCTGTCAGAATGGCTGTTATCAACAAGACAAGGAATAACAAGTGCTGGAGAGGATGTGGAGAAAAAGGGACTCTGGTACACTGCTGGTGGGAGTGCAAACTGGTACAACCACTGTGGAAGGCAGTGTGGAGGTTCCTCAGAAAATTGGG